>JAWDEX010000006.1:8003312-8025052 GCA_035221805.1 Trichilia hirta | reverse complement strand
ATATAGGGGCGGACTCAAGATTTTTATATCAAGTTAGATTAAATTAAGATTTATTAAAAATAATTATATTTATATATATATATATATATTTCTAATAAATATTAATTTAATCTAACTTGATATAAAAGTCTTGGGTCCGCCCCTATATCTGATTGCTGTTATTCAATGCAACACTAAAACTAGGGAATATTTCTTCAGTGCGGACGATTGCATGTTTTAAAATATAATAAAATATTTATGTTTAAATTGAAGGGTGACTGTTTAAATTATTTATAAGCTTGAGTTTTCCATTATTAATTTCCTATGAAGGTAATGTAAAGATAATTTTTATAAATAAATTGTTCTCTCGTACATCCTACGTGCAAACTATGAACTCATGATTCATTATATTTATATCTTCAAGAGTTCATTACTATCTTTGTATCTTCAAGAGTAAATTAAGTTAAATTTTATGTAATTTTTAAACGATGATGCAAGACTATTACACAATTATAATTGATGTAACAACATTTTAGCGGATGAAATTTGCCCAAAACAATATGACATAAAATTTAACTTAATTAACTCAATATTCTTAATTGAGTGATGTTTTGATAAAAAGAAATTTAAAAAAAAAAAAATAGTTGAAAACGAAGAGTTTAAGCACTAAACAACATGACATGAATTTAGATTTGTGTCGATTATTTAAGAATATAGCACAACGCCAATCCGGCATAAAGTAATGGGTTTGTAAAATTTAAGAATAATTTAAACACTAATGTGATATGAAGTATAAATAGGCAAAAATTGGCCAATTTAAACACCAATGAGATATGGAATATGAATAGGCAAAAATCAGTCAATTTACGCCTTTGTTTGTATTATATTGTTTTTATATCTCTTATGAGATAAAAGGTACTGCATTTCTTTTGAGATTAACACCATGTATTCAACATTGGAACCATAGGGAGGAATGCTAAACAAGCTGGTCAAAGAAAGTTGGAGAAATACTTAGTGGGAAATGTTTTGATGAATAAATTGGTAATTAAGGATGGTTCAAAGCACTAAATATCATTGTTATAAATATAATAGATTGTAAATATTATAATATAAAAAAAAAATAACAATAAAACCTATTTTAATATATTACATAGAGATTTTAGTTTGAATCAATATATTATAAATAAATATATTCAGCATCTTTGTTTATAAATATCTAGAAATTGAAGACTTAGATCCATTTTTTTGACTCCAATAAATTTATCCATTTTTTTACTCCAATAAATTTTCTTTTACCCTACCAGAAATATAAGGAGCCAATCAAATCGAACCAAACAATCCTTCTCCTATGAGAACTAGGATTAATTCAGAAACCTTCTTCGACTAAGCTTCAAAACTCAACTCACTCTATAAATACACAATACACATTGAAAGAATTCAGCAGTTTCTTCAATTCCAGCAGCAGGAACGAAAAAAAGAAAAAAGAAGAAAGAAGTTGAAAGAATTCAGTAGTTTCTTCAATTCTAGCAGCAGGAACGAAAGAAAGAAGAAAGCAGAGTTGTTCGTTGTGATGGATTTGTCTGGTAAAAATTGGTTTGGATTTCTTGTCCATGAAGAAGGTGAAGTCAACATGTTGAAACGGATAGCAAAGGCTGAGTCTGTCAAACGGCTGAAAAGGTATGAGGCTCGGAATTCAGAGAGGCTGAGAAACGAAATATTGGAGAATGAAAGGAAGAAGACGGAGAGTCTGAGGAAGGAAAGAACGGAGAAAGAAAGGAAGGAAGTTTTGAAATTGATGAAAGAATTTGAGTCTCAGAAGTTAGAAAGGATAAAGAAGGGAAAATTGGACAAAGAATGGGAGGTTTCAGGATGATTAATTAGAAGGAAGTACAGAAGAAGTAGAAGAAGGGAAAAAAGAAAGAAATTTGGTCAGCTCTTTTGAGATTTGGTGTATAATTTTCTTCACCATCTTTAAATTTTGTAAAAATTTGAGAGATTGAGAGTGTTCTTTATCATTGTACGTATTTTTTTCTTATATCCAATATTATATATTCAATCAAACAGCATGCACTTTACATCCCAGATTCAAGAAAGCATAAATAATTAATTACATTTTTAAAAATAATTTGAAATATTTGTATTATATTGCTATTATATATAAAGTCATTACATGTATTTTCAAGGATGAATATGATATATTCAACATTGGAATTGCCTGATGGGAAATATTTTGACAAAAAAGAAAATGATAAATAAGGAAGGCTTTAATTGTAATATTAACATATTGTAAATATTATAATATAATATTAAAAAAAATTGTTTAATAGGATGTTATTAATTTTTTTCTCCTTTAATTATTTTTGGAAATTATATTTAATTATTTGTGTTTTTTTGGATCATTTGCTGTTACACCTCTACATGTATGTCGGCATTTGATAAAGAAAAGTAGAACACTCTTCAACTATATATAACCAAGTAACAAAATCTAAAAGAAATTTTCAGTGATAAGCTAACACAAGAAGTGATTGTTTATTATGATTTCTTTATCGACTAAAATGATTTTTTAATTTGGCCTTTTTACTTATTAAAAGAAATTTTTAATATTAAAAACTTGTTTTAAATTTTGTGTCATTTGGTTGTTATTGAAAAAATATCTTTTAGAGAATTAAAAAAATTATTATTATTATTATGAAAAATTCAAATTTTTAGCTTTTAATAATAGAAATTTTTAAATTTTTTAAAAAATAAATTATTTCATTTATTTTATTTTAAAATTATTGCATAATTTATATGAATATTTTATTTATTAAAGTAATTATATAATTTTTATAAAAAATTATTTGTAACAATTAAATAATCAATAATATTTTTAAAAAAATAAAACTTATCCGAATATTTTCATACAAATAATACCCACCAGTCTTCTTCTTCTATACGTTCCACATCTGCAATCGTTGGTTTCCGATAATCCTTCATTACTTCATCTTTCTTCTCCTTCATTATTTCATCTCTTTTCTTTCTTCTTTTTCTTCTTCTTCTCTTCCTTCTGTAATTCAGACGAATAGATTCCCAACTGATGAGCCTGAAGTTCCCTCGAATCCTCCTATTCATCCTCCGATATTTCCTTCCTAATTCTCTTTGCCGTCCCAGCCATCCAATCGTTCGTCAATTTTAATTCATCAGCCGTTTCCTTCTTCAATGCTGTTATCTGGCCTATTAAGGATCTGTTATGATCTTTAAGAGCCGAATTAAGTAAAATACCAACTAAATACTTATTCATTTTCATATGTTTCTTATTTAAAAATTAAATAAATTAATATTTAATTTATGTTTATTTTTATATTAAAAAAAAAACAAATAAAATTTAAACAGAATCAAAATTTTCTGTTAAAAAGAAATAGACAAGTCTGAAAATTTGCTCAGAATTGAATGACCGAAAAAATTATACTGAAACACAAAAGGATGACTAAATTCCTTCTTTTCACGCAGCACACAGCCATAGAAGAATTGCTACCTCGATTTGCTTCCATGTCCATGGCTTCAAACAAATACCCATAAGCCGTCTTCTGCTTCTGCTTCTGCCATTGCTTCTGTATATTCTTCATCTGCAACCGCCGGTTTCCGATAACCATTCATCAAATTAAGCTCCTCGTCTTTCTTCTCCTTCTCCTTTGCATTGTTCTTCTTCTTCTTCTTCTTCTTTTTCTTCTTGTTCTTCTTCTCAGCCTGAGTTTCTCTGAAATCCTCCCATTTGTTCTCCAATCCTTCCTTGCAAACTCTCTCTGCCCTCCAAGCCATCCACTATTTCATCAGCTCCAATTCCTCCTCCACTTCATTCTTCATTATTTCCTTATTAATCCTCTATGATTTCCAATCCTCCGAATCTTTCTTAATCCTCTCAGCCTCCCACTATTTCATAACTGTTGACTTCACCACCTTCTTCTTCTTCTTTCTTTTGTGGCTACCAGAATTAAAACTAGGGTTTCTTTTATCTGTGTATATTTATATATGTGCGTTTATAAAGTAATTTGGCGATCATATGTTTTGGTTCTAGTCCTAGAAGTTATATGACTTAATTAGAGTTGTAGATGCAGAAGGTTTGCTTGATTCATTGCTTTGGTTTGATTTGATAATGCTGGTTTAATTACATCATGTTAGTTTTAATCCTCGTAGGATTTTCACTTGTGATCTAATTTTAGGTTCGAATTTTTGAATAATTACAAATAAAGACATATAATTTGTTTATCTATAACAAATAGGTCTGAAACAAATTTTCTAAATCTCTATGGAATTGACTAAAATAATATTGTTCTATTGATAACAGAATATTTTAAGGGTCCATTTAGGATGAATTTTAGTAGATTTTTTATGAGGAGGACTTTTATAATTAAAGGTTATTAACAAAAATTTTAAGATTACTTGACTGTCATCTTCTAAATAAATAATTTTTTTAAAATTATACATTAGGATAGAAATAATATAAAATTATTAAAATAAAGTAAAAATATTTCAAAAAAATCAACATTTTAAAGAAGTTAAAAATGCTCCACTTCCAAAGACCAAAACTTGAGCTTCCATAATATTTTTAATCTTTTGAAAAAAATTCTTTTATTTGATTTTGAAGTACAATAATTTTGAAATCACAGTTGTTATCAAATAAAAAAATAAATAACAAATATTAATAATAAAATTGAGTTTTATGTTGTTAAAGATTTTTTAATTTTATTTTTAAAATACAGTAAAAACAGTATAATCTCAAGTAATGTCTAATTCTGTATTGTCAACACCATATGGGTAATTGTGTCATTTCAATAGGGATAATGGACTATTTTATTATTCATGGAAATACTTTGTTGTCATTTGCAAGTATAAAAACCACTAGTTACACATGTTATTATCTCACTTAGTTCTTAGGCAGTTAAGATATTTCCATCCTTGTCAGACTGTGACTAATAGCTGATTAACGGCATTGCTTAATAAAGTAATGCATTCAATCGGAACGGCACCGTTTTATTTCCTTGTATTATACCCAATAACAAATCAGTTAGCCCATTTCTGACCCAATATAATTAGCCCAAAACCGACCCATCTTCTATGTTGCTTGAAGCGTTGAAATGCACTGACGGCCGAAGCCGAGCAACCAGCAGCGAGAAAGAAAGTAGACGACGACAACAGAGCAAAGTGATAGAGGGACGCAACAGAATGAACACAGACATCACAGCATCGGAGAAACCTCAATACCCAGTAATAGATCGGAACCCACCGTTCACCACCGTGGTCGGAAACTTCGACACACTCGATTACCTCCGATTCTCAACCATCACCGGCGTCTCCGTCGTCGTCGGATACCTCTCCGGTCAATTTTCTTTCTGTCTCAACCTTCTAGTTTGTATGGTTACGTACTTTATTATCTGACAGTCGAAAGTTCGGATTTTTATAATTTTCTGCAGGGATAAAGCCTGGTCTCAAAGGGCCCTCAATGGTGACGGGTGGTTTGATCGGTCTGATGGGTGGGTTCATGTACGCATACCAGAACTCGGCCGGCCGGCTCATGGGTTTTTTCCCTAATGAGGGTGAGGTAGCTCGTTACCAGAGGCGTGGATACAGTCATTAGCATTGTTTTTCACTTGTGTTAGATTTTGACTTTTTTTGTTAATAAAAATGGTTGCTGTTGGATGTTTTGTTGAATTATGATGTTGCTCATGGTGAAAATGTAGTTCGATTGAAGAACTGGATCCAAATATAGTGCTTTCGTTTCAATTTCTTCATTGCCGGATTGAAGGGAGTTTAATGTGCTCAGTATACCATAAGAATTGTTCGCGTATTTTGGCTTGATTGAAGGAAGTTGATGGATTCATGAATGGAGCTGCTTTGAGTGTTTTAAGACTATATTTACATTGGTTTAATCATTTCTTGGAATGTGTGTTGGTGGGCATGAATAGAAATCACAGATACTATCTAGTGTATGTAATCTGATCAAATGTTGGATAGCTATGATAAAATTTTGCGTTTATATGGTTTGATTTTATTTCTTGATATCAGAATGGTAATAATTGTAAACATAGTGTGGTATGCTGTTCAATACTTCTATGCCAAAGTTCAACCAAATGATTTCTAGTATGGTATCTTTATACTACGTAACTGATGCGCAGATGGTATCTCTATACTACTTAAGTGATGCACAGACTTTCTTTTAGGAGTAAAGAGAGAACTTAAACATTGTTTGTTCACAATTGTTAACTCTTGATATGCTGTTGTAACAACTTTATTTTAATATGAATCTTGAATTCAAATGCCAAAAATCCCACAATCCTGGTAACAGTTCCAACTTGGGTTGGCTCTTTTTAGATCCTTCCTTCTATAGAGCTTAACCATTTGCCTTGTATTGTATAATGAAATCTTTGGCTGGCTAGTAGGTATTGGCAAAAAGTGGAAGATCTAGAACAACTTAGAGTTTTGTTGATGTCGCGGTTGAACTGTATCATCAAATAGGATTATTGTGGTAGTTCCTAATTGATCTGCAGATGTATCTATTTTCTCATATTCCCAAGAAGTAGTAGGTCTTAGTATGAACATTTTGCTTAAATACACCTGAACGGACTATTTAGGTTTTGCTGTGTGGTAATTGGTTATAGGATGTCAGCATCTTATCCTACTTGCTTTTGAAGATGAACACACACACAACTCATCCTGATTGATGGATCAATTTACTAGTATACGTGTCATTCTTTCTGTATATACCTCGTTTTTAATATGAAGTTGGTCCAATGTGATCTCATTATTTTATACTCATGATAGTTCTTCTCTTGTTACCTCCTCTTAGCTGATAATTCTCTTTTGTACTTATGACTTACAGTTATTTGTATCATTTAACTGGACTTGGGGAGCACCTGGGAGTTTTTTTTTTTTATATATATACACATTTCAATAATTCTGTTTCCCTAATATCTTAGAACCTATGTTTCTTTAGGATCTATCTCAAAAAATTGGATATTGCCTGTGGTGCGAAGCGTTGCAGATAGATAAGAAAAACTGAATTTGGTTCAACAATTTCTTGTTGTAATGGGTTGCAACAGGCTTGTAGGTGATACGTGTACTTGAAACGGGTGGTCTCATAGGTTATGAGTGATGGATAATTGTTTGAAGATGTTCATTTTGTCTATCTATTATTCATACAGTACTTGATATGTGCACTTTCCCATTAGAGCCACCCTTCACACGAACTTCATCTTGCTCCCGATTGCGAAAGAAATCATCCAGACCAACAATCATCGCCGAAACAGTAAGTTTAGGATGTATAATGACATTCTGCTTCTTCATGGTGGGAATAAAAAACTGAGTGTTGCTCCTTCTTTGGGGCCTGTTCTTGAACCATCTGTAAGTGCAGCTAATGACTGTTAAAAAAGGGAAATACTCACAGAGATGCCCCATTTTTGTGTTTGCTAGGCTTTTATTGGCTGGATTTCATTTCTGCATACTACCCATCTATGTCTTATAAGGGAGCACAAGCTATATACGGTACAACTGAAGCTAGACTCAACATTTAAGCATGAAATCACAACTGATTAATTCATTACCAATTAGACATGATATATATTGACAACAAACGAACTCAAGGTTTATGAATCAAGGTGGACAGTTTTTGTGACCTATCACATCACCAGCGAGTTTCTTAATTGAAAAAATGCGTTTTTTATTTTAAGGTTTAAAAACAAATTTGCGATAGATAGTGTAAGTAAAACAAACAATTTTTTCTTAATTTTGGACTAACAGACGACCGAAAAAAATACCTAAACCAAAATCCTGAAGTTAATGAAAACCCAATTTTTCTTTTTGACGGACTTAGACAATAGACTGACTTCTCTATCCAGAACAGAATGATAAAGCCAACCAGCTAGGAAGCGAGTAAGCAAAAGAATGAATTCCACTAACGACTTGCTTTTTTACACAACTTTGAAGTCACCAGAGCTTAACTCCAAAAAAGAGGCTTCACTGTTTGCGTTCAACTCTGCTGAAATATTTCATCTCTCTGCCAATTTCCATGTCAATACCTTTCAACCATTCTTTTCAAATTGAAAAAGCAAAGAAGATGACAGATTTCATCATCCCACCACCCCTATCCCCACCCCCACCGCCAATCTGCGTTGTAATCTTTTTGGGTCGTCTACACTTTTATTCTTTGGCATCAAGGAATTGACTAAGATCATTCCAAAAGAAATAAAGTTGAAAGTGATGGCTTGCTTGCTGCTTCAGACAATTTTAAAATTTCACTTTGGTACCCCACGTTCAACAACAAAGAAAGCTTCGTTCTTTTGTAATTGGGTTGATTTTCAGAATTGGATTTGGACAAAACTTGGAATGAATTAGAGAAAATTTATACACTTTCTTATGTTTTTATTTTGTTCTTCTACATTTTGTGATTTGCTCGTCCCCACATGACGCAAAATGATTCTCCAAGGTCCCATGCCAATGACGCAATTACAAATTGCAAATTGCAAATTTGTTTTAGCATCCATTTAATATTGTGATAATTAAAGTAAGGTTGATGTTAGCAATATGGAAAAAATTAATGCCATTTAATTTTTAAAAAAAAAATATTTAGTAATACAAAATTTTAGTAAAGTTTATATATAATTATAATAATATTTAAAGTATTTATCCTATAAATATTGTAGCTTAATATACTATAATATAAAATAGACCCTTAAATTTTATTTGAAATTGTGGTATTTATGTTGTGACTTAATAATATTATAATATTAATTTTTAATAAGAATTATGTATTTTTATATTAATATTAATATTTAAATTTTTTTATCTCATACAACTATGATTTAAAGACAACAGCCTTATAATAACAAATCGAGTCTTAAATAGTAAGTGAATAACTAAATTATTCAAGAATTTAGTATTGCTAATAAAAGAACAATTTTTTTGAGTGGTTTGGGAGCAATCTTTATATTTTAAAGATTTTTTAAAATTGTTTTTAGTATTTTAATTAAATAATAAAAAAATTATATCAAATAAACTTAATATTATTTACAAAAAATTAAAGATAAAATTGACAAGTGTTGCTTAATCACTTATTAAAGATGTAAATTACGAGACATTACTTTCTAATAATTCCTTTTCGGCATAACATCTATAGGCTCCACTATTAAGTAAAAATGATAAAAAAGTAAAAAGTAAAAAATAATTAACTTTCTTTAATCAAATCTAATGTCAATCCTTAGACTTATTTATATAATTTATATACTTTTGCCCAGATCTTTGATTTATTGAAGATAAGATGATGAATGGTTGGTGGGTCATAAATAAATTAATTGAGAGGCACAAAAGAGAAGTAACAAGATTCTCTTTTTATTACATTTTATTTCATTTTTAATTAATTTATTTAATCATCATCTAGGAAATGGAGTCATTTTATAATACATTTAATTGTATTATATATATTTATAATTTTTGTTTTTTGTTATAAATTAAAAATTGTGATAACAAAAAATTCGAAAATTATAAAAAAAAAAATTAAAACAGTTGCATGTAGAATTGAATTTACCATATCCCTGCCCAAAAAGTAATTCAACGTATGAGCGCCGTGAGATTCACAGTATATAGTTGCGATTATCGGCTGAACGCACGTGGAAACTCTAATTTTTGCCATTATATTGATAATTATCAGATTGGTCATTGTAATTTATACAATTAATAAATAAATTAAATTTTTTATTTATTGTGTCAAATATATCCCCACCGTCCATGAACATCTAATTATGTCAAAAAAATAAATTAATTTTATGACTAATTTGATTATTTTATTTTTAAACATGAAAAACATGAACTATAAATTATATGCCTATTAATCAATTAAAAAACACCCACCATTAAAATAAATGCATGTTATTAAATCATTGCATTTGCATTACTCAAATTTTTATATTTTTTAATTATTATTGGATTAAAAATTCTATAAAAAAATTAATAATTTTTTTTCAAAAATCTCAATTCACGTGTTACACATAGCCTACCCTCACACTTCCTTAGCAAAATACAAACACCATTATTGATAATCGCCTAAAAGCCTAAGTGGGACCCAGGTTTGACGTGGCGCATTTTGAACCGCCAATTCTGAACCACAAAATCACTCGTTTAGTCTTACGCGGGATGGATTACAGATCACTTGAAAATTGCGGACGATGAACAGAACGGATGAGGACTCACATTAAACAAATCTGGTCTCGGTTGCACCTGAATATTTCTTCATTCGCATGAGAAGGAGAGGGAAGCAAATAATATCAATGAAGTAGACAATAATTAAATAATAAAACAATATCCCAGTTCTTGTTCTTTGCTTGTAAGTTTCAAATAAGGGTACAATTTTTTTCATTATAATCAATGAGTCCCTGTCTATATTAAAATGACTTAAGTACCCTTACTCTGATATTATCAAGGATTGATAGTTGTTCAATCATTTTCACGATCATTTTAAATTAATAAAGGTTACAATTAGATCATGATACAATCATATGACACAAATTAGCAAATTCGAGGTAAAAAAAGTCAACATAATTAATAATTGTATTATATTATATTCGTATCATTTATTTAATAATTATATTACATTCGAATTAAGGTTTTTTAAGTGCCAATTCTATTAAAATATGCGTAAATATTTAAATATTTACATTACGTTAATTCGGTTACGACACCAATATATTAGAACTTATTTAAGAATATTATTTTTATATTTAAAAATATAAATATTTTAAAATAAATTTACATTCTATCCTTATTAGTATTCTGCGTTAGTTCTTTATTGAAAAATTAAACAAATAAATAATTAAAATATTTTACATCAAGTAAATTAAATAAATTTAATTTTCATTTATGATTTATTAAAGACATATCCAATGAGTTATGATTTTTTTTTATCTTGTTTCTAGAGAAATTTATACTTAATAATAATTAAGTTAAAATCTAAATTGAAGTTAAATAGATAAATTTTGCTTCTAATTATGTTAATTATGTGAAATGAATTAAGTGTGTGCAAGCATACTATATTGTATCTATTTGTATTTAATCATATTTTATTGTATTATTCGTGTGATAAATATGTGTCATATTTATATTTAAAGTTTTAATTTAATTAATAAATAAATTAAATATATATTAAACCCA
Organism: Trichilia hirta; assembly: GCA_035221805.1. NCBI lineage: Eukaryota > Viridiplantae > Streptophyta > Magnoliopsida > Sapindales > Meliaceae > Trichilia > Trichilia hirta. The sequence continues at coordinate 8,013,898 of JAWDEX010000006.1, read as the reverse complement.
ACATTTTGTTATTCTATTTGATACAATACAAATAAGATATGGAAAAAACAAATTGCAAATCTTTAGAGAAAAGATTAGGGACCTATTTGTTATCAATAGAAAAAACTATGTTCTCATTTAGAAAAAGTTCATACAGTGGGGATCAATTTCGGGAATTAGAAAAACGTTGTTAAATTAGTGAAGAGTTAAGTTGCTTCCGAGAACGTGAGACGAATGACAGCTTTCCAAGTAGTATCGTTATCTATAGAAGGACACCCATTTCTACTCTATTTACAGGAATGCCATTCCAGTATCTTCAACGAAACCGTGTGCCCTAGCTGCTCATGGTTTTGTCTTGATTCCATAATGGTTATCCAAATCGATAGTCCGTTTTGACCATGTGGAGTCTATTTTATCTATCTATCTATCTATCTATTTTTAATTTTTAACCAATTTTTTAATTATTATATTATGTATTTTAAAATAATTTATATATCAATTTATATAACATAATTATAATATTATTTAATTTTATATAATTTATTTTTTTACTCATAATTTATTTTTATTTTTATAAAAATATAAGATATATGACATTATCACATCAATTTATATAAAAAATTATACTTTTAATTTTATTATTTATTAAATTATTATATATTTTATATAATTTATTTTCTTTTATTTATATAAAAGTTTACCATAGTTATATGTTTAATTTAATTTAACTTTAAAAACACAACAATTTATTTGACGTAATTTTTAAAATTTCTATCAAATTTATTAATTAAATATAATCCTCACATGTTGTATACCTAATAATTCTTTGTCTCATGATGAAGAATTATTTATAGTTCATAACTTCTCCCAGTTTCCTTCTTACTTCTGAAACAAATAATAAATGTTTATGTTATACATTCTTGACTCATCCTAGAATTATAATGTAATATTAGAAGGCTTATATTGTAATATTTTTCCTTAATAAGACTGAAATATAAACTATTCTTATCTGACTTGCTTTGTATAAATTAATGCAATAAAGTTATATAATTATCAAACATTCTATTTAATTTATTTTTCATAAACTTTCACTTATTTTATAAAAATATAAAATACATAATAATTATATAATATTATATTCCATAAAAATTTATTCTAAAAATTTGTATTCTTAATATTACTTTTATTTTAATATTGTAGGCGTCGACCAATTAACACTCATTACAAAAATAAGTATACCCATATATAACAGATGCTAGTGTACCTAAGACGAAACCGATCATATAAATTTTTTTTTTTTTTTTTTTTGTATTTTGATTATAATTTTCGCTAAAATTTATTTATTATTAATTTTTTAATTATGTTTTTTCTCATGCCTTTGGATAAGCAACTTATCCCCTCTTTGTATTTCTTTCTCCCTTTTAATTCAATTCGATATGCTTGATTTATATATTATAAAGTAAGCTCCCGTTGCGCTTAATTCACCAAGTTTCTACAATCTATTGGCACGAGAAAAGAATTGAGAGCACAAACAACAAAGAAAAAGATGACACTGATTTTATTTTTCCTTTTGTTTTTTGTTTAATAATTCAACGTTCAAGACAATATAGAGTATGTTCAATGGGAAACGTAGAAGGAAACTCAATTATTCGTCATGCTTAGTCACCTTTGCACATGGAATATCTACAATATTGTATAGATTATAATATAATATATAGTCTAATTATTAGGGTTTTGAAAACCCAATTTGATAAACTAATTATTAGGGTTTTGAAAAAAGAAAAAACTCTACTATCCCAATACCCAAAAATGAAAAACCAAAAGTGTTTTTCTTGTTTTTCCTTGATATTAGAAGGTAGATGATATATATTTAGGGTTTGTTTTAAAATTAAGATGGAATAATTTTTAATTATGAATGATTTATTATTAATAAATATTAATAATTAAATTAAGTTAACATAAGTGTTATTAAAAATAAATATAAATGCATTTTTAGAATGTGTTATCAATAAAATTAATATATATATATATGTTTCATGTGATTCTTGTTGCACTTGAAAACAAGAAGTTGAATGTTCTATGCATGTGATTAATGCATTATCATGGTCATCACTTATGATTATTTTTTTAATTTATTTAAATGTTATTATAACAATATTAAAAAAATTTATATTTAAATTTAGAATGGAATCCATTGTTAAAAATGAGAGACATTATAATATTTATAAAAAATATGAGTCTACAATAACTCGAATTTCGCTGATACCTTAACGTTATTGTATTTTTATTATTCATCAAATTATTCGTTATATTCTTTAAATTTTTATCGTAAGTTTCAAATTTTTCAAGTCATGCATTATATTTTAATTTTTCAACGAACTTAAAAATTATATCCCGAAAGGTTTAAAAAAAATTCAAAAATAAAAATGCTGAAAAATTATTGACATGCGTATTTATTTTCATGTTTTTGTTTATTATATTGTTATTATCTTGACAAATTGTCACTGTAATAATAAGTCAATTATATTGATTTTTTCAAACACCAAGTTGTACTTTAATATGTACCGTAGATTTTTCCCGGAAAAGAATAGATTTTTCCTGGCAAAGAATTTTCTACGTCAACTACAAACTACTACTACACGCGCTCTCCGTACAAACTGCCTAACCCCTGCGTATGTGTTGCTAAAATCTAGTAACACTGTGACAAGGGCAGTAATGTAAATTAACGAACTTTTCGGGGGCATTTGTTTGTCAGGTAGGACTATAAAATTCGTTAGAGAAAGACTGATTGGTCATCAGTTTGAGAATTAAGAGAGACATCATCAGACACAACAAACAGCAGAACACAGTTGCTTCAGTTAGGAAAAGAAAAATCTGTTGACTGCATATTACAAGGTATGTTATATAAGAAATCATTAGTCTATGTTTAATCACTGAAATTTCTGATATGGGTTAATGGTTCAAGTCGAAGTTTTGTTCTTTGAGTTGAATTTGAGGTCAAAGGTTGTTCTTATGCTAGTAATTTGTTATATGGGAATATGGGTTGGTGTTATAATTTGTGTAATATGTTACCCTGTTGTTGTTTTCCTGTGATTTTAATTGGAATGAGGATTTTCATGGAGTTTTGGATCATGGATTAATGTTAATCTTGTTCTTGCCTGTAATGAATTGGTACAGATTTGATATAAACACATATCATTAAACTGAGTGATGAATTGATTTGTCAACATAGAGCTTTAGATGGATTTCGTTTGAATCTGGTGATGGAACTTGAAATTTGTTATTGTTCTCCATATTCAATGTAAAATTTTATGCTTTGGCATGAAGATTTTCTTTTTATTTGTTCCTTTCCGTTTGAGTTCATAGGCCAGTTTGCCCACTTCATGTACTTTTTAGCCTTTAAAGTGACTTTTTCCCCACATACTCGGTAGATTTGGTCGGTTTGAAACAACGAAGAGTTGAATCAGAATCGTTAGCTTTTAATTTTGTCCGTCAGTTTGAGTAAGTTCTTGTGAGAGTTGACTTTAATTATTTAGCTATTAACTTTTCTTCATAACTTTTAACTGTTTTTGATCCGGTTCTGGGTATCATCCTTGTTTTTGTTAATTTAGCTTACTATTTTTGAACAAAATTTGCTTGGACAAAATGGTTCTTGTGCGATCTTTTGATTATAGGTTGTTTCGATTGTTGTCTTTGTTGATTTAGTTTAAGATCTTTGTAACGATATTCCCCTTAACTTCTTCTCTTCCTAAGTCTATACAGAATAACCCTGATTATCTGAATTGGTATTTTTCTTTCAAGTTCTTTATGGCTGGGGAAGACCTGAAAGTTTCTTTCTATGGATGTTCAATGCAATCTCCCTTTCTCTGGGAAGGACATAGTTTATTGCCTTCACCTAATGTGATGAAAGTCAATGCCATACTGCTACAATCAAAATTTGGTTTTGTTTCATTTTTTATGGTTGACGATTGACTTTTTGGTCAAATAATTTAGTAATTATTTATGTTTTCAAAGTTATTATACGATTACTTGTCCAAAAAGTAAGAAGAAGAAAAAGAAAGACAAGTAACGTAAATCTCCCTCTTTTGAATTGCTTCTCATCTTAATGCTTTGTCAGTTTGTCTGTCGTTATTGTTTTTGAATGCTTGTTCTTGTGCTTCATCAGATTGCCAAGATTGTTATAGTCTTCAATAAATTTGTTTCATCCTTTTTCAGACATGGAAATTCTTTAACACATCTGCCATTCAAAGGAAGCAGGTTGTGACCGACATTAGCACTTACAAAAATATCATCTAGTTGTGTTGAGACTCATTGGATTAGACTATTTATCAAGAAATGTTGATCAGAATGGTGCTGCTTTTTCGCAAGTGAGTCTTCTTGTTAAGTGAAAGAAGCATTTCCATTAGAAGCTGTTGATATTCTTACTTCTTGTTCTTTGCCTATAAATCATCAAGTCGTGCATTAATCTTAGATGCAAACGTCTCAGAAACACCAAAGTGCAGACAGTATTGATAGAATGTACCACCAGCCTGTGCAAGGGATCAAACCATATTCTGTGTCTGATATCCAAATTTTGGACAACAATACGTGCTCAGATGTTGGAAGCCAAGGAACCATTGTATCCTTTCAACCCTACAAGGAGCAGTTTTACACACTGGATTCATCCTCGGCAATTACTGGTTTTACCTATGACTCCCCCTCTGCTGTCAGTGTCTCATCTAATCGGAGTCCCTTTTCACCACAAGGTTCTCAGTCATGCTTATCAGATCCTCATCATTCCCCCGACAATGCTCATGGATCACCCACGAGTGGATCTTCCATTGTCGATGACGGCAATGAACTGAGGAACAAACTGAGGGAATTGGAAATATCTTTGTTGGGGCCTGAATCGAATATCATCAATGGCTGCAACTGTTGCTTTAAGAGAGGAATGCACCAAGAAACCACTTCTGTAAGTTGGAATTGGGATCAGTTGATGGAAATGATCCCCAGAATGGATTTGAAACAGGTTCTGATTTTCTGTGCCCAAGCGATGTCTGATGGTGATGTAACAACCGCAGCAGGTTTAATGCATGCGTTGGAGCAGATGGTGTCGGTCTCTGGGGAGCCAATGCAACGGCTAGGTGCATACATGTTGGAAGGGCTTAGAGCTAGGTTGGAATTTTCCGGGAGTAAAATCTACAAAGCCTTGAAGTGTGAACAACCAACGAGCTCAGACCTCATGTCTTACATGCATATTCTCTATAATATCTGTCCTTTTTGGAAGTTTGCTTACATGTCAGCAAATGCTGTCATCAAGGAAGCTGTGGAGAATGAACACATAATTCACATCATTGATTTCCAGATTGCACAGGGCACCCAGTGGATGTTCCTCCTCCATGCTCTTGCAAAACGGCCTGGGGGACCCCCAATTGTTCGCATAACCGGTATTGATGATTCCCAATCAATACATGCTCGTGGTGGAGGACTGGATATTGTGGGTCAGAGATTGTCAAACGTTGCTGCATCATGCAGTGTTCCGTTTGAGTTCCATGATGCTGCCATGACCGGTTGTGAGGTTCAACAAGACCATCTTCGAATTCTACCTGGGGTAGCTGTGGTTGTAAATCTTCCTTACGTGCTGCACCATATGCCTGATGAGAGTGTCACTACTGCAAATCATCGAGACCGGCTATTGAGACTGGTGAAGAGTTTGTCACCCAAAGTTGTGACCCTTGTTGAGCAAGAATCCAATACTAATACATCACCGTTCTTTCACAGATTCATAGAGACATTGGAATATTATGCAGCTATGTTTGAGTGTATTGATGCAGCTCCCTCCTGTCCAAGGGATGACAAGAAAAGAATCAGCGCAGAGCAGCACTGCGTAGCACGGGACATAGTCAACATGATAGCTTGCGAAGGAGCTGAGAGGGTGGAACGACATGAAGTTCTTGGAAAGTGGAGATCACGTTTTAGAATGGCCGGATTTACTCCTTATCCATTGTCTCCTTCCGTTACAACCGCTGTTCTCGATGTTCTGAAAGAATACAACAGTAATTATAGAGTCGAAGAACATGATGGAGCACTCTATCTTGGCTGGAAAAACAGAGCTATGGCCACGTCTTCGGCATGGAGGTGAAAAAAAAAAAAACTTTATATCAAAAATCTGTAAATTTTAATCCAATGTTTTTGCTGCAACTTACAGATCACAAGTCATATATTTGTAACCGGAGTAGCTTTCATGTAACGTTAGAGAAGGATGGGAACTTAGACTCTTACTGTAAAAATTCAACTTTTACTGCAATATTACACGACGTTGTTAGAATGTTGACCTTGAACAAGACTTTGTTTTGTCAAATGAAACACTTAATGCATCATAAATTACGACATTTATTATGGTATGACAACTTTGTCTCGTGTTTTACGCAGAAAAACAATTTTGAAGAGAAAATATGCCAATGAAATTAGAACGACGTAGCATTGGCTCCTAAACGGTACCGTTGGGTCCCAAACTACCGGATTCGTTTCTTGAGTCGCAAATTAAACGCAAATTAAAGTAATTATACAGCAATGCTTTGGTGTCAATTACTGATTTGGTAAAACCTGGCTGGTAAAACGGTTAAAATGAAAATAAAATTTAAGTCCTCAGCACCACTCACAAGGTGGGTTCGATGATATGTATTTACTACAATACAAATCAAATCTTTCATACGAGGTAATTTGCTGTGTCTTTTTTTGCAACCCACGGCAAAAAGTCGGGAATTTTTCGAATCTAGTTCTTATCTTCTTTTTTGTCCTCTGTTCCATTTAGTTTCTGTTTGTGTGTAGTGAATGATCACGAAATGTAAGTTTGATGATATTTAGGTAATGATTTTAAAAGTTTCAATCACATGTTTGATGTGGGGTTTTGTTATTTTCATTTGATCATTGTGTTAAATGATTGATAATTGATTCTATTGATTAAATGCCATGAAGGTCGTTGAAATTCATTGAAATTCATTCGTATTTGACGCTTTGATATGATAAAGATTGAATCTTTGCGACTGTATTGATGCAGAATTTGAATTTTTAAGAATTTTAAGTCGTTGAATGGGATTGATTATGGAGGGTATAGAACGATCAGAGTTGAGGAAGTTGCGGAAGGAGCGAGAAAGAGAACGGCGGCGTTTAAGGGATAGGCAGAGGAGAAAATCTATGAGTGTGGAAGAGAGGGAAAAACATCTTGCTAGACGTCGTAGAAACTATCAACTTAGGAGATTAAGAGCTGAAAATTCTAAATTAGATTTGGACCAAACTCAATCTGAGCGAATGAATGCAGGCAATCAAGTTCTTGTATTACCTTCTGTTTCTTCAAATGTTGATGTTGTATCCCATCCACGTTGCACACAGTCGGAGAGTAAGTTTTTGTTCATGTTCAGAGACATCTTCATTTTTTTATTTCCAATGGAAATGCATACTTACAGGTTCTTGTAAATCTGTTTTATAGGTTTGGAAGTTCCAGCTCACAAGTTAGCCACATTTTCAGGGCAATTGCGGTTAAATCGTATAAAGCATCTTGCGAGATCAATGAATGTTCCTGTGGGTGACAATCACCGATTCATGGTAGATGTGACGATAAAGGGAAATGAATATGGTGGTGAGTTCACTGACTAATGATTGTTTATGTTGTTAGGTTGCTTATTTTAGATTATTGTTCAGGTATATCACAAAAAAGGTTGCGGTTGAATCATGTCAAACATCTTGCACGGTCATTAAAGTCATCTGTTAAAGAGATAATGGGTGGCCAAGTAGAAGGTATGAACTCTATTTGTAGTTTTTCGCAGTCACAACTCTCCCATAGGGATTGCTTAAAGCTTTTGTTTTATTTGCTAAAGATAAATGCTTTTGCTTGGTCAGAGTAAATTGGGAACATTTGTTTGATATTGTTGACCAAATGATTGCTGTTTATGTTGCACTTTTGGTTGATTTCAAGAGAGATTCTACCATTGTGATGATTTCAGCAAGTTTGGTATTACATTTCAGGATGAGTCTCTCCCTTGAGATACTCCGTTGCTACTGCAACATACATAGATGACATGACAGTTACTTAGCTCTTGTCAAAAGTATCTTGATTGAAGATGTGTAAGTTGCTAATTGATTATCAATTTCTTCTCTACTTGGTGTCTACTATTCATCCTTTTATGTGCTTGACTTGAAACATTGAATTGGCGACCTTAAATTTGAAGAAAATTTTTCTTATTTGTTTTCTTATGGACAAACTTTCCACAGCTAAGATATTTTTATATTTTCTTCGTGCTAAGTTAGGTTCCGAAAATGGATATAACCAATAGAACATTGGGACATGCAAGTTTCTCAAGTACTTTTTTATCACTACTAATTCATGCATAGACGACTAAGAGGGGGACTATTCTTATGGTTGAACTGGTTAATCACACAATTTAATGGATGCTTGAATAAGCTCCGTGCTGAAGGTATTGCTATATAAAGGAAATTGTACTCAGTGCTGATGATGTTTGAAGAATGAGATAATGAATTTCAACCATAAAAATCCTGAAAAGTAAAACAAACAGCGGACAAAGGGACCATTTGTGTTGCGAAACGATCTCACAATAGCATTCATTCTGCCCATCATCTTCTCTAACCTCTAGTCATAAGCTACGCAAATACACAACTCTGATAACGGTTGTAAGCTGTAATAATTGATGTGATTTTTTATTGGATTTAGGTGTTTCAATTCTGAAATTGTTATGTTCCTGGCCACAATTCATTTTGTCTGAAATGCTTAGAAACTCCTTTTCTTGCAAATCTCCAAAGCATGGTGATAATAAAATAGCATTGATAACAAGTTTTACTCTTTACTAACTCTGTTTTGTTCTTGCAGGGTTAACAGTATAATTGATACTATAAAAGATTACCGTTAATACTGAAAATTTTCTGAAAAGAGGTCGAAGATTACAGTAGATAAATCCGTAATCCAGAGCTAGATTTTTTACTCAAGCAAGAAGAAAGTGGGAAAGAATTCTCCAAAATCCCAGAACACATTGTTGTTTCTTTTGAAGTCATAGAAATTTTGGGATTCATTTGTCATATACTAATTGTTTCGAAGCAAACTAAATTTTGTAAATTTTTTTTTTTTAGTTTTTATTTCTTGTTCTTCTATTCTTAAACAGTCTTTGATCTTATTCCATAATTCCGTACAACCAATTTCTGGGATTTAATTCTAACTATCATTATAACATATATGAATTATTAAATTGCATTTGAGAAAAGATTGAGATTATCCAATATTCAAAAATTAATATGTATACTAAATATAATCTCAATTATTGGATCTACATTAACATGTTCGTTGCAAATATGAACACAAATATGATAAGATATAATAATTCAGAAGAAATCTTTCTTAAAGAACCCTATTATATAAAGGACTCTAAAATGATTTAAGTACCCTAATTTGTATTTTGAATCCAATGATATTTTACTATTTAACTCAATCCACTAGCCAAGACTTTATCCAAGGACTCTTATTTTTAATCAAATTTGAATTCTTGCATAAAATAAAAAAATAAAATAAAAATAAAATCCGATATTGCTGGTGGATAAATACTATCAAAGAAACTGTGATATGTGAATTGTTGTAATTATAATTCTACTCAAAATATGACACCTAATCTTAAACTGATTTAGAATCTGTAATCTCTCTATACACTTTTGTGTATACACATAGAGGGAATTACAAATATTCGAGTTTTAACAAATACTCTTTATTAGTATATTTGTAATAAAACACTTTTTATAATTTTTTTAAAATGATAAATGCCCTTCTGTTAATAAAAAAAATTTCCTATAATTTTCTGAAATTACAGATACTTTATTTTTTTAAAAAATAAAATATATATTTTTATTATATAAATCTTTATTTTTTATTATAATCCTTTGTTTTTAAAAATTAAATTTAAAATTTTTTTATTTCAAATTTATAAAAAATTATGAATTATGTTTATTTTATAATTGTAATTTATAAAATTTTATTTTATTTTTATTTTTAAAAATTAAATAAATTTTTTTAATATTTTATTTAAATTATTAAATGACTATAATACTTTATAAAATAAAAAGATTTAATTTATAATTTTATATTCATATGTATTTTTAAAAAACTTATTAAATATAAATATTATATTATAAATTAATTTCTTATTTTATAATAATTTATAATAAAAAATTTATAATTTAATTTTTAAAATTATATTTAAAATATTTTTATTTTATATTCATAAAGTATATGAATTTATTTTTGTTCTATAATTTAAACTTATAAAATTTATAGTTTTATATTTATATTTCTTAAATTTCTTTTAAAAGTACTTATAAATATAAAATTATAAAATAATTTTTTTAAGTATAAAATAGTATAGCTTTTCAATAATTTAACTAAAATATTTGAATTACTTTTATTTCATTTTTAAAAATGAAAATGAAATAAAATTTTTATAAATTTAAATTATAAAACAAAAATAAAATTTAGAATTAAATTTAAAAATCATTATAAACTTATAAATTATATATTAATTTTTTATTTTATAATACTTTATACTAAAATAATTTATAATTTAATTTTTAAA
>JAWDEX010000006.1:7977155-7994465 GCA_035221805.1 Trichilia hirta | reverse complement strand
CTTTCGTAGCTCAGTTGGTTAGAGCACCCGTTTAGTAAGCGGGAGGTCTTGAGTTCGACTCTCAACGAAAGCATGTTCTCATTTTTTCTTTTACAAGACGCTCTCTTCTTTAGCAAAATGCAGATTACTTTCAACACAAACAAATTTGACATACCGTGTTTTGTTCAATAAAGTCATCATCGGACTTGTAGAGAACACCACATGATTCAGAAACACCAGTTTGATATCACTGAAGTTCAGCTACCTCAGCCCTTTTAAATTGGTGATATAGACAGCAAACATGACAAGAAACTCGGCCTTTCATTATGATTGCTTAACCTATCTGCTTCAGAAATCCTCAGAAGACGGAGATCTTGAGTTCGACTCTCAACGAAAGCACGTCCTCATTTTTTCTTTTACAAGACACTATCTCCTTCAGCAAAATGCAGATTACTTTCAACATAGAAACAAATTTTACATATCATGTTTTGTTCAATAAAGTCATCACCACACTTGTAGAGAATACCACATGATCCAGAAACACCAGTTTGATACCACTGAAGTTCAGCTACCTCAGCTCTTTTAAATTGGCGATATAGACAGCAAACATGACAAGAAACTCGCCGTTCATTATGATTGATTAACCTGCCTGCTTCAGAAATCCTACGAGGACGGAAGTTATATACCAGAGCTACAATACTTCAAAACCACGTTGTATTTAATTGTCATGAAGAACAGACCTGTCTTCTACAATTTACCACGAGCCAAATCTTTACGAGTGAGTTATCCCAAGTGGCAAAATAGCAGAGTTTGAGTGTCCCTAGCCTAGCATATATCATAGATACATGACAACAAAAGTAAGAAGTTTGCATGATCCACAAAACTGCAGTACATAAATGCTACAGAGATTCAAGTTCCAAAGAATAAATTGGCATACAAGTATCAAATTAGTGTGTAAAGGTCAGCAGAATATGAAATGATCTCGATCAACTCAGGTTTGGATGGGTCAACCGAGAACAAATAATTCTCTGGAATGCATGACTCCCCTACAAAGAAAAAAATCAGGCAGAAATCATTCACAACAACTACTAACCAGCCCAAAGACTTTTGTTTTTCTTTGTTGAGACTTACATTCTCATCCAATCAGTACGTGTAACTCGTGACAAATCAAGAAGATGTTTCATGTTGTCCAAACAGACTGCAAACTCCATCATCACATTTGTTGCTGATAAGGAAAACTCATTCCAAGCTTTAACTAGCTTGGAAGAACAAAGCAGATGCCATTTTCTGAAATTTTGTCACCAGCCACTAAAACTGAGTATATGAGAGGTTCCGACTCTCCTGATTATTTTCTTTGACAAAGTTCCATAACAAGATATTCCATGTAACATCGTTTGGTACAAAACCATTTGTGACTCCTTTATGTAGAATTAAGCAAGCACCATCGTACAGGCCCTCCTTGCAGTGCCCACTAATTAAAGTGTTATAACTAATAGCATCAGGATAGATTTGTTCAACTTGTAATTTATCAAAAAGATTTATAGCTTCTCGAATGCAACCAATCTTGCACAAACCATTTATCAATATGTTATAGGTAACTATATCTGGTGTCAAACCTCGATGAATCATATCCCTTAGAAATTCAAGTGCAGTATTTACTTTCCCAGTTCTACAGAGACCGTTAATTAATATGTTGCACGAGATACTACTAGGGATAATCCCCCTCCTCAACATTTCTTCAAACAATCCCAATCCTTTGTCAACAGCCCCAGCATTGCAGAGTGCTTTTATCAGACCATTGTATGTGATTTCATCAAGAGGACATCCTCTAAACAGCATGTCATTTACAAGCTTTAGTGCTTCTTGGATCGATCCTCTTCTTAGAAAAGCATGAATTAACGTATTGTAAGTTACCGTGTTGGCAATTACACCCTCCAGTAACATATCCTGAGACAGTCCCAAAGCCTCTTCTATTCTATCGGCCTTGCACAGACCAGATATTATAGAATTAAACGTATATATGTCAGGCTTGCATCCTTTGCTCGACATCTCACTAAACATTTCCAAAGCCTCCTGAATCTTCCCAGACCTGCAGAGAGCACATATGAGACAGTTGTATCCAGCTGTATTCAAACTAAGCCCTTTAGCCAACATCACGTTCACAATAATGTCAGCTTTCTCTTGTTGGCCTTCCTTGCAGAACCCATCAATTAATGTTGTGTATGTGATGACATTAGGCTCACAACCCTTTTCTTCCATCTCATTAACCAATTCAAGAGCTGAACTCCAATGCCTCTTCTTACAAAGTCCATGAATCAATATGTTAAATGTAAAAACATCAGGATTAAGGCCATTGCTTAACATGCTGTCATACAGAATAGCTTTGGCTTCATCAAAACGTCCACACTTCACATACCCATTAATCACGGTGTTAAAGTGTGAAACATTTGGAGATGGTATCTTGTTTAACAAAGTGTTTGCTTCATCAACTCGCCCTGTCTGACACAACCCGCGCATTAAAACTCCATATGTTATGTCATCAGGGGTAAATCCTCGGAGAAGCATTCGATCAACCAATTTTCCTGCCTCATGAATCCGATTGAACCTGCAAAGACTAATAATAATATCATTGAAGGTCTGAACATCCGGTGTGCAACCCATCAGAATCATTTCCTCCAAAAGCATCAGTGCTTCATTCACCCTATCACTCTTCGACAATGCATGTATTAAAGTCTGGTAAACCACAGAATTCGGAACACACCCATGTTTGGTCATATCCCTAAGTAGGGAACACGCAGAATCCACTTCGTTCACCATACAAAGTGCTTTCATCACAATCCCAAAAGTATAGACATTCGGTGAAACACCCTTACTCAACATGTCATAAAACACATTTGGTGCAACCTTATGACAATTACCAGCCACCAATATTTCCAACACAACATTGTAAGACCTAAAACTAGGCTCGCAATTATATATACTCTTCATATCCAATAACAGCCGAGAAGCTTGTCCCGGAAATCCCTTTTTTCCATAATACTTCATAATCAAAATGAAGAGGGATTCTCTAAAAGCAATACCCTCTTCTTTCATTTGCTGTAACAACCTATCTATAATATTAAACTCCTTATTGGCACCAAGTTTATCTATTAACACATAGTACACATCAAATGTATGGCAATAGCCGTTCTGGGAACCCGCCCAGGTAAATAATTCCATGGATGTGTCCACTTCGAGTGGCAATTGAAGTAATTTACATAGCTGAGAAGGTGTTATTTTGCGAAAAGACTTTCTAAGCTCATTGAGATCAAATGGTTTGAGCACTTTCTCCCATTCATTTTCTGATTCTGACTCATTACTTTGCAATATACAATGATTACTATCATCATTACAAAAGTTGTTACTAAACCCAGATGAAAAACACGCTAGAGAAGGATTCTTGAAGAAAGATTTTAGCAGGGTTTTGCTCACATGTGAAGTGAGCTTTGGTCTTTTTAACATCAGTTTCAGATTATCGAAAGATAAAAAGAGACGGAAACCGCCCGAATTGATTATCCAAGAAGCAAAACGGCAGCCAATCTTTTGAAAGTACGAAGTTTTGAACCCAACCGGCAATTAAAAGAGAGAGCTTTAATAACTATTAGTACTTACCTTCAGAAAATACATGAGTAAAAGGAAATTTTCTAGCAAGAGAGGTGATGAAGAGCCGTCGATTGAAGAACGGAAAGGCGAGCGAGGGAAATCCAGTATCCGCGTTTAAGATTAGAAGAACATTATGGGGTCCGAAGAAATAATTCCAACTGTCTCACATTTTGATATATAACTTACAGTGAAAAATGAAAGGCCCAAACTGACCTCAACAACATACCCAAAGACATGACATGTAGCTTAATCTGAAAAGCAAGAAGTCGTAAATGCTCATAAGATACAGAATAACCACTGTTATATTGTTAGTCAAACATTATTCTAATATAAATGGGAAAATAATGTTCTTATTTGTAAAAACATGAAGACTAAGAAAGCGTTGTATCGTATTGGAGGTTGCAGGGAAAGGGCAACTCCGACAAGGGGGGTAATTTCCCCTCTAAGATTTCTCCGCGTTAACTTGGTTAAGTGCATATTTTGATTGTGCACAAACCAGAAGTTGAACAGGATAAACAATCATCAGAGTTTAATACAAATCTGTCCAGTATCCACATACATCAATTCTGATTTTGCTGATTCAAAAGTTCTAACTTGTGTCCATTGATCTTTCTCAGACTCTAAGACAATTCTTGCGGCTTCTAAAATTACTTTTCCACTGACATAGTGTTGCCGGCATACAGACGTGGATTCAGAAACTCCGATCAGTTCAGTCTGTGTCTCCCCCGTCTTCCCTAAGGTGAAGAAAGCACGCTTCCCACAAAATTTACAGCGAGCAGTTAATTTGGTTACAGAATCAGGGAGGGCAATTATCTCCAGCACAGAACCAAAATTCCTTCTGCGAAGGATATCTCTCACCATCAGAAAACCAATAAAACTTCTAAAAGAAACAGGCAACAAAAGGAAAGTACTTTCATATACCTCAAGTAGTCACCGTGCAGTCCAGCAACTATTACAGTTTTTCCATCGTGATCAGGAGCTTCCCTGCAGAAATCATGAAGATCTTTGAAGAATTGTGCCTCGTCAATGCCAATTACATCTCGCTGTCACCATGTATGGGACATGAGTAGAAAATACACAAGATGTACACGTACAAAGAAAGCTTCCATGTCAATATGATCACAATAAAAATTTAGAACATTAACTTAGAACCCAGTAACCGTACATTTACAAATTGGAACTACGCAATATCATAGGGATTGATTACAATAAATTGATGTATTGCTACATCAACTTTGTTTCAAATTTTTCATTGAGTGTTTCAACTTTTATGTTAAATGTTTGAAGTCAATTAATCAATTTTTTAATGACTGAGTATCAATTTTTGTGACACAGATCATTAATTTTCTCATTGAAATACCTGATCGTAAGCATCAGCACCAACCTTTTGTCTGAATGCTGACAACTTGGACAACCCACAACATGGCAATTTCACTCCATCGTATGTAACCATGGAATCCAATCCATATCTTGTCTCCTTATTGGATTCTATTGAATGACCTTATAGTGCAAGTAACATGAATTGTAATGTATATGATATTCAAAAAACGAAAGTGGAAGACATTAATTACATTTCATATCTTACACTATGAGGTTCGTATAGAAAGTTGGTAGGAATCTAGGAGACATATGAACCACTCCTTGCATGTGCACATAAATTCATATTTATGTAATGTGATTTTAAAAAAAAGATTATTAATTTGCTAATTCATTGAAAACTCGTGAGTTAATCAAAGTTAAATGGTTATTAATTACTAATTAAAGACTTTAAATTTTGATTATTTTACATTTTTTATATTAAAATAATTTAAATCTCTCCCAAATAATTGAATATGCTTAAATAGAGCTTAAATAGGTAAATTTAATTTGGTGTTCTTTCATTTTTTAATTCTACCAAATAATTTGGAAACAAAAATGGAAGGCCATCCAAGTTTCTTGCTTCCCATTCCCATAAAATAATGGATTAAGAAACTACAAAAATTATTATTTTAAACAAAAATTTAGAAAAATCTTCATTATCAATGTGATTGGCAATATCAAACAATCAAATCCCATTGTGTGTGTGTGTGTACTTTTCTAGTTGTATGGTATATTTTAGGTGGCTTAAATGGGACACGATTTGTTGTTGAGAGATATACTTGGTTTCAAGTTGTATCTTGTTGACTTAAAATATATATATATTTTTTAAAACACCTAATAATTTTCCCACAATTCTCACCTTTTTTTATGTGGGTATTTTTGTTTTCTTTTCTACTCTAATAGCAAATACATTATAGCCTTTTAATAAAATTGGCTCCCTATAATTTAGCATTAATAACAAAAATAATTTATTATATTTGATTGAATTTATAATTTTGAGTTTTTATTTGAATAAATTAATACATACATGGGATTGATAAATGATAAATAAAAATATAATTCTTTAAATATTAGATACGTTGAAATCCAAAAAAGTTATAATTTGTTTATATTATTTAGTTAAATTAAACCTTGTAATAACAAGATTATGAATTCAACATTTACTCGATTGTCAATGTTGTTTTAATTAAATAAGATTTATAGCCAACTAATTGATTATGATTAATTTATTACCATCAGCAAATAAAATAAATTTGACTTAGGACATGACTAAAAATTTATACATGTCATATAATTGAAAGAGTCGGGGAGGTCATTTTATATTGTCAACAATTAGAAGAGGCAACGGTCATTGGATGAACCCAAAGGGGTGTGTGTGTGTGTGTGTGTGTGTGTGTGTATATATACACACACACACACAGATATATGATGTCATACATGCATGCATATGATGGGTGTACATGTGTTCACCAAAATGTAAATTTCTATATTATGTTGATGATGACGATGATCCATCCAATAATCTAATCTATGTGCGTTGTGTGTTGTTATATTCTTTGGGTGAGTGGAAACACAAGCAATCCATTCTGTCTTTCACAGATCTCTCCCACTTCTTTTAAAATTTTATGCTCAAGAAATTTTGCCATTTTTCTAATACCCGTCTTATCTATTTATTAATTTGCTTCAAATATCTATTCTAATCTTTGTTTTTTCTTTTAGTTTAATTTAGCTTACCAACTTATCAAACACTATTTTAGCTCTCCATCTAACTTACAAATTTTACAATAAACAATTTCATCCCTTCCCTCTACATAAAGCAATCTTTTTTCTTTCTTCTTTTCCTTAATTCATCAATGAAGTAGTACTTTAAAAGTTGATTATTCTTGTTCTTGATTGAAAATTAATTATTTAAATAATCTTTTTACTTAATGAATGACAACACATTTTGTAGAAGTTTTTATGCCTCAAATTCTTTTGATACATTTTCCTTATTTTTGCTTTCATACATTTGACTACTTTGGATTGTAAAATAACTTTCTATAAAATAAGAAATCACACATGTTTGCATACTTAAACCAATCAAACCCCCTAAACAACTTGCTCTTTAAATAGAAAAGTTATATCAAAAACTTATTTTTAAAAATATTCAATGTTACAAAAAAAATTCTCCCATTTATATGTAAAAATAATTAATAATTCAATAAAAAATTTTATCATTATACAAATTATAGAATAATCCATTTTTGACAAGTGAGATCCTTAATTAAAGGACTATATAATAAATCAATGGACCACCTAAATTTTCCCACATTATTTGAATTTTTGATCATTCATTATCCACTTCTTTTAGTCATCAATGCATATATCATTGGGAGAAATTAAAAATAGATAAAAATGGGAGTATTTTTGCAAAATTATAGTTAGTCAATGAACTAAGAAACACAAGGCTCATCTAGAGCCATGTAATTAAAAATAGCAAAAACAATCCTATTAAAAAAGATAAAGCTCTCTGTATTTTAAAATATTTTGAAATAAGAAATAGTTTATATATGTATATCAAATAGGACCCTAACGTATTATCTAAATGAACTGAAATACCGTTTAGTATATTTTCCTACATATCAAACCTTCCATGCACCTACCTACCTACTTAGTTGACACCAATCAATTAATACACCAATCAATTAATACTACATTAATTATCTTGTTTGTCAAAAAATAGATTTAATGTGAATTGATTTTGTATTATTTTGATGAAATGAGTGCATGTAATTCCCTTCCTTTTTTTTATGATACATTGTGATTATTAATCAATATTACAAGGGCAAACTGGTAGTTTAAGTAATTATTATAGACCTATTTGGCATAGGTAGACTGAGTATGAGCTTTTTTGATACAATGTAAAATTAGAGGGATATGAATGTTATTTTTTCCAAGAAAAATTAGGAAACCGAAAAGGCTCGCAATTTTTTTTTAATATTTAAACTGAACTCAAAGCATTGCAAGTCACCATCTTCCATCGTCTAGCTTCGCAACTTTCTCACACGAGAGAGGATAGCCAAAGCCAACGCCAAAGCTAAACCTCTCTCTCTCTCCTTTCTCTCTCGCTCTACATGAATCATTTTACAATTTTGATCCAAATCCATTCTTTATCTCTCTTCTTCACACACACGCACGCAGACACATATCTCTGGTTGGAGCATAAAAATCCATCCATTATTACATAACAATCACGCAGTAACATAAAAGAAAAAAAGAAAAAGGAAAAAAGAAAAGAAAGAGAGAGACAGAGAAGAGGAAAAGGGGGGCAATTTGCCCTCTCTTCATATCATGCCTCCTCTTTGATCTTAGATTCTCCTACTTTCTCATCTGGGTTTCTGTATTTGGTATTTTCTCTCCTTAAAAACTTTGCTCTTTTCGTTTATGTTCCCGTTTAACGTTTCAGGTTGTTGATCTTTTTATTGCTTTGATTCCAAATTTGTTAAAATTTTCTGTCGTTTTTAAGAATCCTGGATTGAGGGTCGATCGATATTTGATCGGTGAACTGTTCGATGTTATTGGATTGAATCCTGGATTGCCTGCTTGTTGTTATCTTGATATAAAAAAAAGAAAAAATATATCTATTTCCAAGCTTTTTGTCGACAAGGTACTCTCTTTGTTTTATCCGCATTGTGATTTTTTGTATTGGATGCTTATTTTTTATCACTGTATTCAATCCTATTTTGTTTGAAATGTAGGAAGAGTCAATCTTGAATTGTTATTATTTAGATCCAGTGCTTTCAGAATTTTTTTGGTGACGACGCTTTGGTTTCTGTAGATGATCATATTGATGTTTGTTTTATACGTTTTCAATTGGTGGGACTATTGGTTTCTGTGATTTGTAGAAAGGAAATGGAGTTGGGCAAGCTATTCATTGGTGGCATTTCTTGGGACACAAATGAGGACAGTCTCAGAGAATATTTCCGGACCTTTGGAGAAGTTCTGGAAGCTGTAATAATGAAGGATCGGGCCACAGGTCGTGCCCGTGGTTTTGGTTTTATTGTTTTTGCTGATCGTGCTGTTGCAGAAAGAGTTGTTACGCGGAAACACATGATAGATGGTAGAACCGTAAGTTTGAACATTTAAATCCCTTTAACATCTTTTAATTAAGTGCAGTTGTATTGTTTTTCTTCTAGTTTGATGTAATGAACCAGAGCTTACAATTCATCTAAACATAGAGATGCAAGGTTTGATTGGTAACATGTCAACATTGAGTACGAACAACGCAAGTAAAATGCAAGATATATAATTTAGAAATATAGATGTTGCTATGCTGAACATTGTCAATTTCAAATGTTGACAAATTAAAAACTGCTTTGAGATTGCTCTACCAGTCATTGAAATTTAATAAAATGGTTAGAACAATGAAGAGTCCTTGGTATAACATGGGATCTATTCATTTGGATTAAATGGTTTGGGTATGTGAATTGGACGGGTGTAATTGACAACTCCTTTTTTTAATATTTCTGTTGGCTAGCTGATGACTTGCAAAAGGAAAAATCATCGACACAAATCAAAGTAACCTTAGAGATGTAAAATATGGTAGCAGAGGGAGGATGCTTGTTTTGAGGCTTCCATTATGTCTGGGGTCAATCTTATACCTTACAACATAGAATGCTTATTTGCCCGAGTATATCAAGAGTTTTGAAACTAAAATTGCTGTTTCTTTGTAAAGCTGAATGTGAAGTTCTATTACAGTACATTTTTCATTAAATAGATTCTGATCATCAGGTTGAGGCAAAGAAGGCTGTTCCAAGGGATGATCAGAACATTCAGAACAAAAACAATAGAAGCATTCATGGCTTACCTGGTCCTGCTCATACAAAGAAGATATTTGTAGGGGGGTTGGCATCTACAGTCACAGAGAGTGACTTCAAGAAGTACTTTGATCAGTTCGGGACAATTACAGATGTTGTGGTGATGTATGATCACAATACTCAAAGGCCTCGAGGGTTTGGATTCATTACTTATGATTCTGAGGAAGCAGTGGATAAGGTGATGCTCAAAACCTTTCATGAACTCAACGGTAAAATGGTTGAGGTCAAACATGCTGTCCCCAAAGAATTATCCCCGGGGCCAAGTCGGAACCAGATAGGTGCATTTAATTATGGTCTGGGTAGAGCCAGTAGCATCCTTAATGGTTACACTCAGGGATATAATTCAGGTTCTGTTGGTGGGTATGGAGCTAGAATTGATGGCAGATACAGTCCAGTTACTGTTGGGCGGAGTGGATTTTCTCCATTTGGTCCTGGTTTTGGGATGGGAGTGAACTTTGAGCCAAATTTAAGCCCAAGCTATGAAGGAAGTGCAAATCTTGGTCCAAACCTTGGCTATGCTCGCAGATTGAGCCCTTCATATGGTGGAAATCTAAATAGGTACAGTAGTCCAATTGGCTATGGTGTGACCAATGGAGGAACCAAATCCATCCTGAGTTCACCAAGTAGGAGTGTGTGGGGAGATAGTAATCTCAATTATGATATAAACTCGACAAACTCTAATGCTTTCTTGGGCTCTGGAAATGGGACTTCAGAAATGGGTTCTTTCAGCAGCCTTGGAGCACTTTGGGGCTCCTCTCCTGACTTAGGTGGAGGTGCAGGTTCTGTTTATGGTAGTGACAATCTTAGTTATGGCATTGGAGATTTTGGTATTAGTTCAGGAGCTGTAGGATATGCAAGAAACAGCATGACGAATATCGCACCAGCATTGGCAATGAAAGGTGGTTATGATGAGGCTTATGCAGATATTTATGAAAATGGTTCACTTTATGGTGATTCTCCTTGGCGGTCTTCGCCTTCAGAGTTAGAAGGCTCTGGCTCCTTTGGTTTTGGGCTCGGAATTACAGCTTCAGATGTTATGTCCAAAAACTCTGCTGGTTATGTTGGCGGGTATAGTGTAAGTAATAGACCAGGAAATGCAGGTAAGATGTTATTTCTGTCATGTGTAGTCGAGTAAATTCTCTGTCTTTACTTTCTTGATGCTAATTAATGGATTAAAATTTTTCGCTGATCGTTTCAGGAGTCGCTGCGTAGGAGGATTATGAAATGTATGCTGAAATGTCATTTGTAGGTGAAAGATGTTGGGTTTGGTGAAGCAGGTGAATGACTGAATTTCTTACATTTTCCTCATTGAGATATAAATCAGTTTGTATGCAAATACGGTCAGAGCTAATTGGTTTTGCCTGTTTTGATGTAGGTATAGAGAGCAGTTAAAGTGGTTTCGATGTAAGGTTTGAGCTTGAGTTTTCCTTTTATATAGGTTTTCTTTGTTGAGATTTGATTAAGATGTAAAATCAGATTGCTGTCTATAAAAGAAGTATTACTGTATATGATCTCTGGCGACACAGTGATACATAAGAAAAAAAAAAATTAAGACGTTCCATTTAGTTCTTCTTATTACTTCTGTAATATCCAGCAAAGTTGCTGGTTCTTGTCAGTATTTCATTCCCTTCTGATGGGTTTTGTAATTAAAAATTATATGAAATGTTGCTTGATTTATTGGTGTGAAAATTCTGAAGGGAACTTAACTAAAGTCCCAAAAGAATAAGTTACTACATACTGATTGCTTTAAATGCTCATCATTGACAAAAATTGGGATGATTTGCTTTAGCTATAACTGGGAACCTGAGAGTTGTATACAGCAATAATTTTTAGAAGCTGTGATATGTAAAATGGAGAAGGTTTAGAGGTTAAGGTACTTTTTCGGTAAAGGGTGAATTTGGAATTTTGGTTTGCATATAAATGGTGGAATTGGTATTTGGAGAATGCAATATACTGGAGCAAAATCAATGTCATATCAACTTTCATTTGAGAACTCTTTTTTCTTTATGTGGCAAATTATTCCTTCCCATTTCCATCTTAGACTTATCCACATTGAAATAATGGAAAAAGCCTGGATGTTGTCCAGTAATACAAGAATTATGGACGAGTGTTGATAAAACTTCTTAATTGTATCTCATCATTTTATCTGTTCATGACCCATTAATTCCAAAAAAAATTTGTATTATTCAAAATTCTTTATTTTTTTAACTGAAATCAACAAGGTTTTAATTAGTAAAGGTAAACGAAAGAGTGAAGTGATAGTAATTGTAACTTACTTTTAGCAATCCTTTAGCAGTTAACTGATAAAGATGTATCAGAATATTTTTGAGACCTAGGGCTAGTATCCTTTTCATGGAACTGTAGGGATATGTAAATCTTTTACCTAAAATTTACAATATATAAAGTATTGTTATTGAATGGTTTCATTAGGATCGTTTCTCTATCTCGCATTACTCATTATTAATGAGGCAATTCAATCTTTGTCCATACATCAAAGGAGAATTTTGAAAACTTTATGATGCTACTCGGGTCACTTTTTTCCTCTCTTACACATGTTTTTAGCTGCAAATTAGTTTCGATTTGTTTCAAAACACTTAAAAATTTCTATATATAGACCAAGCATTCAACAATCCAAATATAAATCTAGCCAACCTAATATAGAATGCATCAATTGATGGATATCAATTTCCAAATTTTCGTAGTGGTAATCTAATACTAGCATGGTGGGTTTTGATTGCTCAACAATGGGATAAGACTTGAGAGTAGGTATTAGTGGGCAGTCCAAAAATAGGATTTTTGATTGAACGGAAACCTAAACACGCTCCACTGAGACTCAAATGCAACAACAAAGGGAGAAAGGGAGAGAGAATTTGGTTACAATTTGGCATGAATCTGTACACAGCATGGGTTTCAACAATGCAAAATCCCTGTTACAATTCCTAGAATGTACGGTCATTCTGATTCCTTACCCAAAATCACTAGAACAGAATTCTTTCGTACCCATAAATTCAGGTCACTTTCATGGAGATCAATCTCCTTCAACATCAAGATATAAGAATATTATTATTGCTGGGTGGTCCTTTAAGTTAAGGAATGGGGCCAAAAGAAAGCATACTCTAAAATGACATCCACTGTTTATTCTTTCTGATTTGAAATTTGGCCGTAATTTTTCAGTGCCATTCCGGGACCAACTTATCAAACATCAAACCAGAAATCTGTCAAAAACACGCAAATATAACTGAGTATCATAGCACATTTGGCAAGCAATTGGATGTTTGGAATCTCAAAATTCATTTTATTTATGTTGCAGCAGAACAGTTTTCACTGTCTACTTACATAATTGACAACTTGTTCAAGGTTCAGTATGCAAAATGATAGACTTCATCCACTATTATTATGCATCAAGCTGGACATTACCAACCTGTCTTCAACATCCGCTCCTTTTCCAGGATGTACATTCCTTCTTTATACTTCTGGCTCTCTTCATAAGCTTTCTCCTAGGGTCATCAACATTCAAACCAGAGACAGGAAACAGCATTAACTTATTGGCAAAATCTAAAAAACGGGAGATATATTGGCAACAAACTATCTTCTGCAAAGATCTCATCACTTAGAACTTTGAAATGGCACATAATTCTTCCCATTAAACAATTTAAAATTTACGGAAAATAATTAGAATTAACTCAAGTTAAAGGGTAATACTTTCTGTTACTACACATCGCATCATTCAAACACTATGTCAAGCAAGTAATAAAAACCTACATTTGCACAGACAGGAGCTTAATTAACAAAATTATCTATGGTGGTGTGGTAGCTTTTAATCCACGTTTGCTTTGAGATGAACGTTTCAAATGTCAAATATTAATGTAAATATGTACGAGTCTCACTAAAAATTAGTTTCCGCAAAATATTTTTTTATTTCAAAAAAATTAGTATTACCAAATACTTTTTTAACTTTGCTTTTAAAAAGTAGCACAAGCACTACATTTACGAATAAAGCCTGTGATTTTATTCAGGATTGTGGTATTTTTGACATACTTTGAAAGTAAAACCAAAAGAATTGTTTGGTAACGTAAATTTTTGGTAGGACCCACTTTTTTTATTTAGTATTTGACATTTATTACTTCCACTTATAACAACTGTTCAAATCCCTCTAAAATTAGTAGAGACAATAAAAAGAATAAGAATCATAAAAGGAATATCAAATATGGAACATATAAACCTCAAACTACACATCAATACTGCACTGCCAAGTCCTAATTCTTTTAACAACAAATGTTGAACCTCTAAAATATACATGCATACAAATGAGGATTGAGATTCAAAACTCTGCCCACGATGAAATTCTAATTCTTTAAAAATATAAATTCACGACTTACGTCATCGAACAAAGAAAAATATAAATTTTACCCATCAAACCACGAATCTTCAACATGAGATACACATCAAATATGCAAAATCTGCTAACCAATGAGAAACTTACGTATCTCCAACCGAGTAATTGCTGACAAGAGCTGCAATAAATGTCATTCACTTCATGCAATCCACTGACAAGAAGCCTCTCTTCTGTTGGTCCAAGAGAAACATTTACCCTACAAAAATGCTCAACAAAGAAGAAACACCAGAAGAACCCATCTAAAATAACGAGCCAAAAAATGAAAAAATCGAAGAAAATGACAAAATGGGTAAAACTTACACCGACCGGAAAAGGTAAGCGCGACCAAAACGGCCCTGAAAATTCTTGGAAACGATGTGATCAGGAGAGGCGGAATCGACTTTGCAACACTTGCACTTGAAAATTCGTGGCCCACTTAACGATTCTATGAACAATCGCCCCATTTCTTCGTTATTCAATCAAATTTTGAATTTTTTCTTGGCCGAAATTAGTATATCGTATTCAGCAGAATCTTTTCTTTTGATCAAAATCAAATGGGTTTTCTGTAAATTTCGTATTGCCTGCAAGCAACCGTTTGCGATTGGATGGATGGATAGTATTTGTGAGGGTAGTTTCGTCAATGTATCATGCGGCGGATGTACCCATTTTCCGAGCTTTTGATGGAACCCTTTATTTGGGAATAATAGTTGGTCTTGCTTGTCCTTTTTCTTTTCCACTAATTTATAATAGAATAATTATATGTGTTATGCTACTGTATATTAATTTTATTTTATATTTTTAGTCTTTTTCTCAATTTTTTTGTTATAATTTTTAATTTATAAAATTTATAGAAAGTTCAAGTTATATTAATTTAAAATAATAATAAAAATTTTTTGTTAAATTTATATAATTTAAAAGTAAATAAAATTATTGAGTATGCAGTATATTAAATGTTATTTTTTTATTTAAAATTTTAAATATTAAATTATAAAAATTTAATAAATAAAAATTTATATTTAAATTTAAAGTTAAGTACTTAAACAAACTTGACACTTTATAAAAATATAATAACAATGCTAAAAAAATAAAATAACTATACTTATAATTTAATATACTAATTTATTACTAATTAACTGAAATTAGCTTGACGCTAATTTAATTATACAATAACGATGATAATCGAATTAATTAACATCAAATAATAATTAACAGTGAGTTGAGATGGATATATATAGATTTTAGTGTTATATTGATTTTTGTAATTTTTATTATTTGTTAATTAATATATAATTAAATTTATTTTAAGTGAAATAATTAATATATATTTAATTAAATTTATTTTAAGTGAAAAGATAAAAACTTTAAAAGCACCTGAAAATTCAACAGATGAAATGATTTTGTCTCATCTTAAAAATAAAATTATTGTATATTAATAAAATAGTATATCATATTTGTTCATTTAATAAGTTATTGAGGTAATAAATAACATTTGTATTATTGAATTTTTTATTATATTATAAATTTCTCATTAAAACGATAAATATATATTAACTATCATAATAATATTAATTTAAGATAACACCAGAAATCTAAGTAATAGTTATTAGTCAGTAGTTACTTGGGGACGTATTTGTTACACATGGACAAATTATGTGGTTATTAGCAAAAATATAAAAACTCCAAGGACCCAGACGATATTACCCCAGTCATTACTCTAGTGTCAACACAAAATGAGAGCTGTTCCGTGCTCCTGTAACGATTTTATACATTGAATTAAAAGATAAAAAATAAAAAATAAAAAAGAGTAAAATGTCAGATAAATACAAATAAATGATTAAGATACTTGGAATATGAAAAGTTGTATATTATAATTACTTCTTCTCAATCTCCTTAAGGTCATTTACATTGACTAATCCTTCAACTACCATCATTAACCATTAAAAACGGAGGTAAAGAACAAATTTAAATAACATTTTCAACGATATCAAGGAATCCAAGACACGGAGAATTCCGGGAATTATAGTGGCAAATTCGACCTACAGAGTGCTTTTAGTATCTTTAAGACGAACAGCACCCAGCCCTTTTGGGATTTTCATCTCTTGCTCCTTCGACCTTGCCTGCTTCTAAAACAACTGTCTTTCCATTCAATGAGGAGGAATCTTTATGCTTCAGTTCTTGAGATATTATAACTTTCCGGCTTAATATGTTGTAGATCTCTGTGACAACAGTCTGAAAGGCAGCAGTTACGTTAGAAGAATCGAGAGCTGAAGTCTCAATGAAAAACAAACCTTGTGCCTCGGCCAAGGTCTTGCCTTCTGAAGTTGTTACCTCCCTGGCATCTTTGATATCTGACTTGTTGCCAACAAGTATAGTTACTACATTCATGTCTGAGTGAGCTGTTCCAATAATAAATGGCAAGGTTATTTTTCTTTTAAAGCCATATTACACAAACAAGAAAACAATATAGAAAAAAAGGGGGTAAACTTTTCTTACTATGAAGTTCGTTAAGCCATCTGCCAATACTATCAAATGTCTGTCGTCTACTAATGTCATATACAAGAAGAGCTCCAACTGCACCTCGGTAGTATGCAGATGTAACAGCCCTAAACCGTTCCTGACCTGCTGTGTCCCATATCTGTGCCTTAACTTCCTTCCCCTTAATCTCCATCTTTTGGGTTTGGAACTCTACTCCTATAGTTGATTTTGAATTTGGATAGAACTCATCTCTTGCAAATCTTGCGAGCAAATTTGATTTCCCAACAGCTGAATCACCGATTAGAACAATCTTGAAAAGGTAATCATCAGCTTTGTCTTCATAGGAATAAGAGGCCATTTTCAACTTTGACAGAATTGTGACACTATGGATCCATATTAGCAATGAATAGTTTTCTGTGGTAGCAGAATTATTCAGGGACTAAACTATTAGCCAAAAAATATCAAACTCCCCCTATGAGCAAAGACAAGAATAAAGACAGTTGGAAGAAGAAACTTGAAAGGAAGGGAAAGCATATAGAGTAAAAAGGCTGCAGTTCAGTAATTACTTGGATGCAATTTGTTCAGAATCTGCAAAAATACCTATCTTCAGACTCTAGAGTTAAG
>JAWDEX010000006.1:7950245-7976977 GCA_035221805.1 Trichilia hirta | reverse complement strand
GCTGCAGTTCAGTAATTACTTGGATGCAATTTGTTCAGAATCTGCAAAAATACCTATCTTCAGACTCTAGAGTTAAGCTAGTCTAATCAAAAGTAGTAACTTCTACTTTACTCTGAATCTGTCGGGACTGTATGTCAAACTCCAATCTTGCATTCCTAACCGATAAGGAGTCTAAGGTTCCTGCAGCATCAAGCAACATCAGGATCTGAAAACCTAAAATGGAGAATACATTAATTATAATTGGCAATTAAGGGGACAGTACCCGAAGTTCAAAGATGGGAAATTTATAGTTTTGTTTTTCGTCATTTTCAATAGAAGTTACTAAGAAAGAGATAGTGTGTAAGCAGATATTGGCTTCAACGTAGATGTTTTCTGTGAATATTGCTTGCATGTTAGATATGAAATCTTCCTACATGCTCCAAAACCTTCAAGTCCATTAAAGGTTGCAGCATATCTGCTAAACTGACTTCCGCCTCTTCTACCACTACTGATCCTGCTTCAGCTCTCCCTCCGCTCAATGCTCCCTTGCCAGCCTGGAAATAAAATATAATGGTTAGTGTATCCTTGGCAAAGGAAAAAGAAAAACTCAAAGTACAACAATTCATGATAACACAAAGTTTGATATTATTATAATATTAGAAGAGTCACTTAAAACCAACGTCACTAATTAGGCTTGAAAGGAATATTGTCAAGAAACCAAACAGGAAGTTCTGTACAATAGCAAGTGCAGCATAAGTAATGCCACTAAATTATAAAAAACTGAGCAATTTCCATTCATGAAAACTTCGCGGTCAATCCAATCAAAGGGTTCCCATACCAGTGAATGTGATTTTGTAACAAAAAAGGATCATCATTAAACATCAAGAGTTAGAATGCTCTTGTTACAATACCTTGAAAACATGCATCCAAAAAGATGGTGACTCATAAGAGGGTGAGCTTTGGACAAATATAAAGTCTGCAACCACACATAATATTTGCCTATCTGGTAGAATGCCCTAAATGGGCATAAGTTAATATATCAAACAACATAGTGTATCTAGTCATACTGTAGTTCATATAATGGAGTTAGGAGAAAAAATTCTTGAAACTCTAGAGCGTAGCAACAGTTGAAACACGACAAATCATTTCAATCAGTGTCTAAAACTTGGATTGATGACTCATTATGTTTCATCTTGAATGCACCTAATCAGACATTGAATGGATAGCAGTCCAACTTGCAATATAATGAAACCAGCAATATATTAAAAGGCTAATTTTTAAATTTACATTTTCTTTTTCTAATACAGTAACTACAAGAATAGATGTTCATATATAAAACCCTATCACACAAGCCTGCATTCGGATGAATCTCTAAAACTCACTGTTCAAATCCATTGTTATGAAATGAATATGCTAAGCATAAATGAGTAAATCCTAATAAAAAAACTAAACTTTTGTTAATGTACTTCAACAGTTAGTACAGTAAATCTCTCAACTTGAAAGGTGGTACCTACATTGCGAAAAAGGTAGACCAAACTATGGTAATCTCAACTTGGCATAATAAATATTCCATAAATCTTTTAAACAAACATAAAATGTCAGATAAACTAAAACAAATCGACTGAAGGACGCCTACCAATCAAACAACCAATCCCATCAACTAACTGAAAAAATAACATCGAATACCCTTCATATTACTATATTTGAATTCCAAAAATACTGAAATTTTCATAAATGTGCATTCAAATCAAATATTGCAAAGCATTTGTACACCAAGCGGAAATTTTGATCAGCAAAATCACTCCCTTAAGCATCAAGAATCATACATCAAACATAAAGTCCAAAAAAAATCACTAATGCTGTTCCATTTACACAAAGTTAAACCCTTCAAACAGCACACATTCTTCATAGCAATAAAACAGCCGCTTAACGAAACCAACCCAGAAAAATTCACTTTAAAAAAACGTTATTCTTCATAGCATTAATCGTATATTAACACCGACTGAGCAAAAAAGAACCTAAATAAGAAAATCCATTCGATTCAGAAGAAAAAAAAACGCTAGAAAAACGAGTTTAAACAAAGAAACGCACCGGTTTACGACAACTGGAGTGACTCCTGTCCCTTGTATCTCAGATTAGTAATGAAATAAAAACCGTTAAAATGGATCTGATGACGCAAAAGAAGTGATATGAAAATAGGTCTGTTTCGGAGAGAAAACCTACATGGTTTTCTAACGATTCTTCTGATAGATTGAGGGTTTGAAGGAGATGTAACAAGTGAGCTAGACAAAAGCAAAGTGCCGAAGAGGGAGAGTAAACGAAAGAGAACGTGATTTGCATTTTCGTTTAGAGGACACTATTGGGCTCGGATAATTCAATGGGCCTATGGAATTTTCCGCCCATTTACACTTCTGAAAAATTTTACTTGCGCATTTTAACCCAAGTATTTTGAAAATGTAAATAAATTATATAAATAAATAAATAAAATGACCCAGAAACATACTGTAATGTTAGGATATAAATTAGCTGTACAAACATATATGATAATACTATATTATCGCCACATGTCTTATATTTTGACAAGAGTAAGAGAATGTAAAGTATATGGAAACATATGATGATAATATAATATTTATCACAAGAATTTAGACAAATAAAATTTCAATGTCGTTTTATTTTTTATTATTTTCTTGATTTATAATTATTAACCAAGTGAAAGTTATAAAGTACGCTATCTGCAATAAAAATATTGTGAAGAGATGGATGATGGGATGGGGTTGTATTAAATGGTATGGGGGGCATGATCCATAGATAATAGCAGAGGAAGTGAAAAGACTCATCATTGATGTTGTTAACTAGCTAGCTAGTTAGCTCTAGCACATTGCATGTAATGTATTGTCAATTCATTAGTTGTTTTCAAGTTTCTTCCTTCTTTTTATTTCTCCATCAGGATAGATAGGGGCTCTGCGTCTGCTGCTAGCTGCTGTTTTTGCGGTCGGTCTTTGTTGGTTGACTGCTGCTGCGATGGAAATGGAAGGGGAATGGTCAGGTGATTGCTTCAAACGTACAGAATGAGAGATCCCATCAAATACCCATACCTGTATAGCTGTGTCTATTTTCGTTTTGCTTAATTGGCCAAGTTGGAGGCAACTAGGCCCAGTTAAATTGGGCTTTTAAGATTCTTCTGGCCCAAATGTAGACGTCCTGATGGAGAGACACCACAGAACACAACCATATATGTGGAGCTCAAAGCCGTATACATCTTGCCTTGTAATATTGGGCCATTTTGAAGATAAATAAATAATATATTAGTTACTTTATGGCCACATTGTCAAGATGGCCGAGTTGGTCTAAGGCGCCAGTTTCAGGTACTGGTCCGAAAGGGCATGGGTTCGAATCCCATTCTTGACAAATTAATTTTATTTATTTTTTGTTTTCTGGGCTGGGCCTTGAATCCGATTGTATTTTATTGTTCATGATTTAGGAAATTAATATCTTTTTTTTTTTTTTTCTAAATTAGATTCTATTTAATTATTATAATCATTATTATTTTCTAAATTGGATGTCATTTAATGATTATTATTACTTTTTAAGCTTTCATACACACTAAATTTCCTTACTTCATACTAATAGACAACCACAATTAATATAATAAAATAAAAAAATCTTATAATACTTCATTAATTACAAAAATAATCCTAATTATTTCACTTACATAAATTCTAATATGTTCATTATAATATGATAGTTATTAGTCATACTCTACATCAACTGTATTTTATTATTCACAAACACTAAGTTAAATTTTAGAAAAAGAAAAAAAAGAGGAAGTTCATTTTTTAATTTTAATTTTTTATTAAAATATTATTATAACATATTTATCAAATATTTAAAATTTCTTTTAAATTTATTGGAGAAGAAAACATTTATTCACTTAATTTAGAATTTTAAAAGGAAAGAAAGCTTCCAATAAATGAAAGTGAAAACATAGCGAAAGCAATAATTTATAATAAATAATATATGAGTGCAAAAGAGTTTTTAAGCAAAATTAAAATATTTAGAGTTTAATTAAATATAGGCTTTTTTATTTGACGTAAATTTAGATAAGGTTAAAATTATAATTAAATAAAAAAAGAAGGGGTTTTAAAAGAATTTTGAAGAGGTAGCAGGCCAGTAGTATCACTATTTTATTTTTATTTTTATTTTTATTTTTATTTTTGGTTTCAAAGAAAAAAAAATGAATTAAAGGAAGTCGTTTGGATGCTATTTGAAATATAGATTTCAAACCTGTGTTTGGTTTTCTCGCAGGTCCCTTGTGTATGTCTTTGTTTTTCTCTTGTCCGAAAAGTGAAGATGGTTGAGAAAGGTGTAAATAAAGCAGATGCAACTGAGTTTTCAGAATGCGGAATATAGCATGAACAATTCCTTACATTATGAAGCTTGTATTTGCTGCTGGAATTGGGGGTCTCCCCTTTGGTTATGATACAGGAAACAAATATATATTTATAGTCGTTCTCTGACATGGACGTTTTTAAAATACGGGACTCGCACAAAAGTAACGTAACTTTTCTTCATAAAAGCAACTTTCAGGACCTGAAAGTTTCCAATTCATAAGTTTTGTTCTTCGATTTTCTGTTTCTGGGTTTCAGGAGTTATATCTAGTGCCTTCTTTATAATAAATAAGACTTCCGATATGTTGACAAGAAAACATGGCTTCAGGTAATTTTCCCACGATTACAATTGTCTGGGCAATTCTTGTGTTTGAGGAGAATGAGCTTTTAGGTCAAGTGATAATTCAATAAGCAGAATACCTAATGAGTATAGTTTGCAGGAGATGATTGTCAGTTTGGCAGTTGCTGGTGCTATTTTCGGATATGCGATTGGGGATGGTTAGTTGACAGATTTGAAAGGAAATTATCGATTCTAGTAGCCGACGTTTTATTCTTCGTTGGTGAATAGGTAATGGCGGTCGCTCCAGTGCCCTGGATGATTATTCTCGGAAGAGTTTTTATTGGTCTTGGTGTAGGAATGGATTCCATGACTGCACCTCTTTACATTTCAGAATCTTCGCCTGCAAAAATGCGAGAAGCTCTTGTCCGTACAAATGGATTTTTCATTACTGGAGGTCGATTCCCTTAATATCTAATCAATTTGGCTTTCGCCAAGGTAATGTTTTCAATTCCTGAAACAAAATTTCTGAAATCCACAAGAGTTTATAAGACTTTTTTGCAAAAAAATTTGTGTTTCAGGCACCTGGAACATGGAGATGAATGCTTGGATTTGCAGGAGCACCGGTCCTGATTCAGTTTTTGCTGATGTTGATGCTTCCTGAGTCTCCCAAATGACTTTACAGACAGGTATAAGGTTTGTTTTTACATGAAATTTGGTTAAAAATTCTGAAGTATTATTATTAAAGTTGTTTTTGTTATTCAGAAGAAGGTAGATGAGGCCAGGGCAATTCTCCCATCTAATGAAGTATTAGAGGAGATGAATCTCCTAAGACAATCAATTGAAAATGAAAATGCCAAGGAATGATTGGGAAGGACATGATTTCCAGAGTGGAGGCGCTTTCGGCAACAAAATTGTCAGGAAAGGACTTAACGCTGGGATTGCAGTTCAAGTTGCTGAGCATTTTGTTGGCGTCAACACTGTGATGTATTACGGTCCAACCATAGTTCAATTCGCCGGATTCGCCTTGAAGAGCACAGCTCTTGATCTTTCCCTGGCGACTTCTGGTTTGAATGCACTTGATTCCGTTGTTAGCATGGCTTTTGTTGATAACTATGGAAGGAGAAGATTAATGATCATATCATTGTTTGGAATCATTACCTGTCCTGTAGCTTTAGCTATTGTGTTTTAGAAGCTGCTCTTCCTACTCCATCTGTATGCCCAATTGATTGTGCTCACTTTGCTGGAAAAAATACATGCCCAGCTTTCGCCTCTGCTGGAAGTACAACAACCTGGAACTGTATGGATTGTTTGAAACAGTATGTGGATTATGTGCTAACGGAGAAATCAAGTACGTATTTGATAAATTTAACCCATTAGTATGATTTTTGATTTAGGGTAAATGGCCGTTTCTTGCTTTTTGACCTAATATCCCGTTACAGCTGAGTTATTAGGTCAAAAAGGGGCAGAAACCTGGACAATTTATTAGTTGAAGTGATTTGGTTTATTGTTGTATTGTATGATTCCGTATCTTCCTGGAGCATGCGTGGTTGATGAGAAGTCTAGGGACAAATTATGCAGTGAACAGAAGAGAGTATATTTTAAGAGCAGTTGTCCAAGCAAATTCGGATTTCTTGCAGGGGTCTTCCTCAGAATTTACATCATAACATACTCTCTGGGAACGCACCGAGGATTGTCAACTCTGAGATTTATCCGTTGAGGTACAGAGGAATTGGAGGAATCACTGCTGTTTCTAACTGGACTTCGAATCTTATCGTCAGTTTGCCATTCTTAACACTCACTAAACCTCTAAGTTCTGCCGGGACTTTCCCGTTGTTCGTAGGGTCTCGTTACTTGGACTCATCACCATTTACCTCCTGGTACACGAAACCAAGGGTTGCCGTTCGAGGAGGTTGAGAAGATGCTGACAGAGGATTCAGACCTGGTTTACTTGGGGGAAAATCTAAGAACAGTCAAATGAATACTTGAGCTCTCACACGTTCTTCTCCAATTTGACTTCAATAAATATATAACATTTATTGATTGCTTTCATTGTTTAAACACTTGAACAATCCTGAACTATTCCATTTCAGAAAATGTAATTAACGAATGATTGAAGTTTTTTTATCTGCTCTTATACACTATGGATTCCTGGTTTTCTTTAGTAGTGTCTTCTTATTAATGCCCATGTTTACCTTCTTAGAAAGTTTGTAATAGATCGAAGATTAGAGAAATTAGTCACATTTTCAAGATATGTTGTCACATTTGTCATATTTTTGCCTAATTTTAAAAACACAATAGTTAAAATGTTTGATGATCGAGCTAAAGACTTCTAATAGATATGTAAATTAACCGGCATGACCAATATGGTTTGGTTTTTAAAAAATTTGGGCCATTTATCAATTTGTGCTTGTCATCAGAATCATACTAATCTTCTCGATCGAGTTAAAAGACATTTTATTGAGTGGTTGAGGCATGAACAGAAGATTATGAAATGATCAAGTTAAAGGCATAACAGAAGATTAATAGTCTCCTTTTTACTGTTCCAATTATTTATCGAATCATCGAGTTAATGGCATAAAGAGAAAGACGCCGACACTTTGTTCTGGTTGACTGGAAGTGCGAAGGATTAATACAGAAAGACAAAGCATATCTTGTTTCTGCCAGCTAAGGAATGATAAAAACGACAAAGGTTGAAAAAGAAAGTTGTGTGTTCAAACAAAATTGCATAAATCTGTGGTGGGGTTTATGCTGTTATATTGATCAAATATCAAAGATTTGATGAGCAGGGCAAAGGTGGGCAAGCAGACGGTGATGGAAGCACACAGCAAATGAACCACTTTACAACAACTACTTGCAAATCTAGGGCCCCACCATTCCATCTCCCTCCAAATACATTCAACCTTCAACAACCGAGAAAGATCAAAAAATAAGAATCATTCAAACTTGGTACACTTGGATAATGAGTGTTTTTCGGAGTCTGTCCGTTTGAAATTGAGATATTGTGACTAATAATTTACAATGTCCAGATCATGGGTAGTTTTGGAATTAGACCGTTTGAGATTGAGCTGTGGTGGCTTTTAGTTTACAGCTCTTATGGGATGGAATCACTATTCTGTTTACTAAGGTCATGAGTAATTTTGGAATTAGCCTGTTTGAGATTTGAGGTGTTGTAACTTTTAATTTACAGCTGTTGTGAAATAGAATGACTAAAGACGATTGAAAACTGACACATTTCATGAGGAAGGATATTGTAGCGTCTTTCATTTTCCTACCTTTTCTTGACAACCAAACAATGTACAAATGCATTAGGTGGACAAAATATAAAATGGTCAAAATCAGCTAAAGGATGTTGAGACAGAAACTTTGGAAATGCTTTGGTGTTTTACATAATAACATTTATTGATTCCGGTATAATGCTATCTTACTACAAGAACAAACACTAAAGTCAATGAGCAAGAATCAAAACTATAGTGTATAGGAAGCAAGAGAAAATGGGAAAGAAAAAGCTCATAACAATCTCCATTTTTACTAGGTAAAAACCAGAAAATCAGTAAACATGTTTGAACAGAATTTGGGTAACCCAAACAAAATATAAGGAAAATAACCCAAATCTCATCATCATCACACCCAAAACCCACAAAGGCAGAGAGGAATTGAACATCCTCTTGCATAATCAGAAGCTAATAACACGAAAAAACAGAAGAAAACCCCAAAACCTAGCTAAGATCATACATCTAAAAAGGGTTGGTCAGTCTTTCTACTCGCTTATCTTCTCTAATATTTGCTCAGTCTTTCTACTCGCTAATCTTCTCTAATATTTTCTCAATTCTACAAATCATTCTCCCAAATTTCTCAACCACACTGTACAAAAAACATCAAAAAAACACTCTATATACATCAAAGGAACCACTTAGCATATAATTACCTTTCTAGAGTAATTAAACTATGTGTGCTCTAAGGACTTGACGACGAACCCTCTTGTCTCAGTTCCCTCAGATACCCAAGAAGCGTCTCCGCCTGCGAAAAACAACCAAATTGTACTCACTATCGAACTGCAATACGACACGAATGCTAATTGCAAATCTAAAAAAATTAAGCACAAATGCCTAAAATTTGATATGAATGCTATCACTAATGAATCGTCATTAGCAAACTACACACTATCAAAGACTTTTAGCAGCACAATTAACAAATTAAAAAAGGTATCCATCACTTCTCACCTTGTGCTTTGCTCTCACACTACCGGTTTGCGAAAGTGCGACAAGCGGAGGAATCCCTCCTTCTCTAACCAACAATCCTCTATTCCTAACACTCTCAGCGCACAGTTGCAACAAAGTCAATACAGCGAATTCCTTCCCCTTAATACTCCCATCTTCAATAGCTTCCACAAGCGCAGCAATCCCATTTTCCTCCACAATCGCCTCTCTTCCCTCCGTAATCCCAGCCAACAAACTCAGCACAACCATGGCTTTCTCTGCCATTCCCTCGCCTTGTCCTGCAAGCATCACCACCAAGGGCTTCACGGCACCGGCGCTTACCGCCCTCTCCTTGTTTTGCTTTAATGAACAAAGCTTGTACAAAGTAGTCAAGGCGTCTTTTTTCCCTCTACTTGAACCATTTATCAGCAACGAAACTAAAGGTGGAATTGCTCCACATGCGCCTATTGAACTTTTATTCTCTTCTAACAAAGCAAGACTCAATAAAGCACACGCTGCGTTTTGCTTCGAGGTTTCGGTTCCGGTCTTCAGCACGTACACTAGAGATTTAATGGCGCCAGCATTTGTGATAAGTGTTTTGTTGTTTTCATGGAGTGAAAGGTTCAACAGAGCTGTTACAGCATGTTCTTGAGTCCAGGGATCGGTACATTTAAGGAGAGGGACTAAGGCCGGTACAGCACCGGATTCTCCAATTAATACCCGATTATCTGATCGATTTTTTGCTAGAAGTCTGAGCTTAGCTGCAGCTGATCTTCTGATGGCTGTAGATGAAGATTGCAAGCTGTCGACACAGATCTTGACCGTTGGTTGAAGATCTTCCGGCGAAATGCTTTCGATAATTTCGGTTGAGAAGTTTTCCCTTTGAAGGAAGCCTAAACACGGCTCCGGCTCCGGCTCCTGGTCCGACTCCGTTTGACGATTGTTCTCTTTGTTGGGATTGAGAATGTTCTCGGGAGAGGGCAAGCTAGCGAGACGTTGTAACTCGCCCGATATATCACTGCTACAGGCCGAGAAATCGCTAAAGGCTTGTGAAACATCCAAGTAGTTGCCCTCCGAAGAATTTGATTTCGCCGATTTGCAGTCATTGGTTTTGGAAGCCAGCTCACCAAGCCTCATGTCGATTACCGAGTCGGTCATATTTTCGGACAAATAACCCGATTTATCGGGGGCCGAAGTGAAAGAACAGCTGTTATCTGTTTGGTAGAGGTTCGAGCGTATCGTACGCATCGATCGTCCGGCGTTCCAGTTGACTTTGACGGCCGACGCCGAAGGAAGAGTGTAGAAGTTCTGTCTCAAAGGAAACCGATTCGAATTAGAATGAGAATCTTCTAACGAAACCATTTCGAAAGCGGAGAAAATAAAGCAAACCCAGAACAGGGAGAGTGTCTTTCAAAACGGGATTGTTTCAGTTTCGTGATTCTGCTTTCATGGCGAAAACTGAAAAAGAGGGTTAAGAGTTGAAGCGAACGAAGCTATACATTTAATGTTGGATTCGCATTGCTGTGTGCCTATGGCATCTGAGGGATATGATAACATGACAGGACGTTAACATTCAAACACGTCACAGCCAGAACAGAGCACACGGTTGATACTCAGTTCGGGTCTCATCATTCGGGTGAGGCCCACAAACAAAATGACAGTTACGTTTAATCGGAATCGGACGGTGGGGAACCGCTTTCGATGCGACAGTGGTCACAGCCTTGAGTGGTCTGGAGCTGCTTTCACGAAAATGCCCTCAGCAAATGGATGAAACTAAAATACGCGCCACTAAAGTTAGCGAAAGGCCTGCTCCGCTTCGATGTAACGGCAAATGTCCGTCACAGTTGTAATTTCCGGCATGGTGGACACGTGTTGAGAAGCCAGCTAGGATGAAAAAAAAGGAAGGATAATAACTTGTAGGTCCATGTAATTGTACGTTTTCAGCTTTTGTGCAGTTACATATTTCTGTTATTTAGACGCTAATCCTGGTTGAAACAATAGCAATATTTTTTTTATTCCTATACTGGCTTGTTTGATTTCCGAAACTAGACTGCTTACAAAATTTGGTTATGGATAAGAGTGGGCAATTCTATCAATTTAAATTGATTTTAAAAATTTTGAAATTAATATTTTAAATTTTACTATTATCAATTTAAATTTTAAATTAAATTTAATTTAAATTATAAATCATCAAATCAAATCGTAATCTAACAAAATTAAATCATATGATTTTTTTGACTCTACATCTATAAAATTTAAATGGACAAATCTATATCATTTTATGACATACTATCAAATTAAATCAAATTATTTAAAAATAAACTGGTATATTTAAATCAATTTAAATTTTAAATTCAAATAAATTTAAAATACAAATATTCACATCTACTTTTAGATTAAACTAAATTACTTTTAAGCTTTTAGGTTTTGGATTATAAGAAAAAATTTTCAATAAAATCGAATTTTAAATCAATAAAAATATTATATACGTAAATTTAATAATTAATTTTTAAAAATTTTAATTTCGAACTGAACTAAATAAAATTAAATATTGAATCAAAATAGTAAGAATAATAATTATTATTAGAATTTTATTTCCAAATCAAATTCAAATTGAATTAATTAATTGAGTTAGAATCCTTTTGCCCGCCCGCCCTAATTCATGCGAGTCAAAAAGCTGTGTCCTTATTTGTGGAAATATAAACCTTTGTGGATCTGGATGCTATTGTTCCATCAAAAATTTAAAATACCGTTAAAGCTAATGTAGCCGTCTGATCAATATCAAATGGTGATGCAAGCTTTCAATCCCCAGTTTGCGTGTGGAATCCGATTACGAGGTACTGTAAGTTTTTTCCTCAAAAGACAACGAACAAGACAACATGCAATGGCTACATCAGCCACACGTGCCATTTCAAACATAGTACGTGTTACTCATGCAAAATCAGACAAATAAGGTGCCGTTTTAAATTTTGTATTAAAATCAACAAACATGGGAAAGAAGAAGATGTCTTGCACATAGGCGAGGGATCATTTATTTTATTTTATTGTCTTTTATCATTTAAATACATTTATTTTTAAAATTTACAAAAAAGTCACAAAATAGAATTTTATGACGTTTTATATATGCAACACATCACATCAATTAGCGAACATTAATTTTTATCAAAATAATTTTTTTAAAAAATATTTTAAAAAGTTCAAAACGTTATATTTTAATAATACTAATTTTTAAAGAATTTTTATTTTATAATAACTGTAACATTAAATTATATTACTTTAATATCATATAAAATTTTATAATATAAAATTATCATGTGTGTGTACTACAATAATAATAAATCCCCTAAGCAAAGTTTGATGGGTTAGTTCAATTGTTTTTAATAGTTAATTTTCAAGGGGGAACATATAAAAAGTCTATAATTTTTTGGTCAAAGAGCTAGTTCACCTAATATGTACCTTTTAATGTATTTTAATTGTAACTTTTGCTTTTACCCAATATTTAAGTTAAAAAAATACAAGTTAGGTTAAAAATACAAGTTAAAAAAAAAAATTGCTCTAATTTCAATTCCTTTTTATACTTAAAAACTTTAGTATTGAGTATTTTAAATTAAAAATAAAAAATATTTGATAATATTAATTTTTTGTAAAATTTATATATTTGTTATTAATATTTAATATTTAAAATTTTTATTTTAAATAACATAAAAATTATTATATTACATCACACTACGCTATAATATTAAATAAATTTTAAAAATAATAAGATTAATAAATAAATATACAAATTAATTTAATTAATAAAAATAATTATCAAAATTATATGATGATTAATATTATCATATCATGAGAATTCATATTTTATAATTTATTTTATAAAAAATATATATTTTGGTGGGTACTGAAAATCTTATTCTCATGAATAATATTTTAATAAATTTCTGTCCATGCGTAAGCTTTGATTTGCTATAATTTGCCACCTACCATGCAGCCAAGGCACATGAATGGAATAATATAATAATTCACAATATCATTTGACTACGTGAAATTGTGTGTTCTAAAACATAGAAGAATAATTTGACCATTTATATCAAATAAGTCCATAATCCTCACAAAAGTAACTTGAATATCTTTAGATGTTAAGTCAATACTTCCAAAATATTTTTAAGGTTGAAGTGTTGCGATTGTTGGAAAAAATTACTAAATTAAGTATGTTGTAAAATAATCCTTTTTTATTTATGTATTTAAAATAAAAATATTAAAAAATAAAAATTATATTAAAAAATAGATGTCAATTTTTTATGTAAAAAATAAAAAAATCACAGGACTTTAATCCAATAACTTTTACTATTTTAAATAATAAAATTATAATCAAATCTTTTTAAATAATGTTAGAGACTCCTCATTCACAATTGCTATTATAAGAAAAATAAAAATATTAAATAAAAATTAAATAAATCGCGTAAAAAATTAGTGTTATTAAACACTTGTTATTAAATATTCTTCAACTGGCATCTCAAATTCCTTACCAAAAAAGTAAATCAGACATTTCAATAGGTTTTGGAGACCTATTTGATAAAATTAGATAAATTATGTCATCATTTGAGAAAATAAAAAAATACAGGGACTTGATTATTACTAACCCATAATTAGATTAATTAATTAATGTTCATGATAATGACTATATTACTAAATAATTCTATTGTCATTTAATATTGAACATGCTGAGCTGTTTAGCAACCTTAATTGAAACTTTTCCGATTATATTTTGAAAAGATCATGTTTGTCCCTATTAAGTTATGATTAATTATTTTTTAAATTTTTAAATAGGTAGGTATTTAATAGAATAAGCATCATTTTAATCCATATATTCTTTTAAAAATTATTTTTTTTTAATAATTTTATAACTTATATAATTTATTATTATGACAAATTATTCGACGGTGCCATAACTTAGTACATGTAAGAACAAGACAATATTGTATATGTACTTTAAATTTATGTTGTTGTTTTTTTCTTTATACAAGTTTTCATTATTTTGGGTGTATTGTGTGTAATTCTACTAATGGGTTGTTTGGTAAATTAGAAAATGAGACAAAAATATAGAGAGGTCTAGAATATACCTCAAAAAATTGAGTATAAAAACAAATTATTCTATTTTTTTCATGAATAAATTCTATAAATTAATTAAAATTAAGAGCGAGAATAATTTATTAAATTTTTATATAATTAATTGGTTTGATGATACTTAACAAATTAATGATTACACCGTTTAAGATATATCACGCGTATTTGACAAAACTTTTTTAACACTACAAACACTTTGCTTTAAAGCATCACACGAAGCAAAGTACCCAAAAGTGCTTTTGAAACCCATTTCAATAATCTTTTGACACACAAAAATAAGCACTTT
This sequence comes from Trichilia hirta, assembly GCA_035221805.1. Classification (NCBI taxonomy): domain Eukaryota; kingdom Viridiplantae; phylum Streptophyta; class Magnoliopsida; order Sapindales; family Meliaceae; genus Trichilia; species Trichilia hirta. The sequence continues at coordinate 7,962,721 of JAWDEX010000006.1, read as the reverse complement.
TTATTACATCCCATAAAGTAGGAATTGAAGTTTAATTTTTAAGATTATTCTTTGACGATGTTAATTTAATTTGAAAGTAATATAAAGTCATGAGATTCATGATGCTTTTGAAGACTTTAATTAAAATCAACCAAAGTGCTTTTGGATTGTAATTGGTTTTGAAAGATTGATCGGATTTGTGAAAATATGACTCATTGCTGTTATTTTATCCAACAATTTTTAAATGGGTAAATATATATATATATATATATTATCTCTTGTGAAAATAACATGGAAGGTTAGTTGTATGAATGATTATGATTGAATAAATACATATTTTGATATTGAAATTAATTATTTAAGTCTTTAAATGTAATCATTTTCAATGGTTTTGTATTAAAATTTTATGTCAAATAGTAATTTAATTTAATTTAATATTATTGTGGTCTTATATTAGTATTCATCAGGTAAATAATAAACATTAAATTTGTAAAAAAATCTAATAATAATAATAGTTTGTTATAAATATAAGTGATAGGATCCAAACATCAAAAATTAAATAATAATTATTAATAATTTATAGATTTATCATGCTAAAATATGATAAATATATATATTTATATTAAAAATATCTAATAATAATAATAATAATCATTCTAAGGGATGGCATGTCCATCACTAATGCCATGGTATCTCACTAACAACTAATTAAATAGACATTGACAATAGCAAATTCCATTAATTTGAATTGTGGGCTTAACTCTATTTTAAATATAAAACTAACAAAAAAAATTAGGGTTTGTAGCTTAATAATTAAACAATATTTTTTGTTAAACAAATTATCAAGGATTCAAGCAGGGAGTGGGGTGAGCTTAATTAAAAAATTATTTAGTGATATAAAATTTTAATAAAATTTATATATTTATATTAATAATTATAATTTAAAAATCACTATATTACAATACTAAATAAAGCCGTAATCCTCTCCTTTAATACATGCACTAATTCAATGTCATTTCTATGTCAATTATATAATTAATTTGTCAAAAATAATTATTCACCATTGAATATGAAACATAATGAAATATGACCCATAAAAAAATGTCAAAACTTCCCACTTTATGGATTTAAAACATTTTCAACTCTTACTACTTGTTTTAACTAAGAAAATAATATTTTATATATAAATTAAAATAATAATAAATTATTATTATTTTTATTTTAACAAAATAAAAAAATAAAAAAATGTGTTAATAATACAATATTATATAGAATTTTAATATTAATAACAAAATTTAAATATTATATTATGATTGTATTATTATTATAATATAATATAAATTTATTGCAATTATTAAATTTTTTATTTCAAGACTTAAATGTTTTACTTATTTTTTGAAATTTTTTGTATTATATTTTAATTTGTAAAAATTATTCAAGTAATATATAAACTAATATGTTGTGAATTAAAAATATATCATACATTTATTTGTATTGTATCATAACTCTAAAAATGAGTTTCACACTATATTTTTTTCTTATGGCCGACATGAATTTTTTTTTTTTTTAAATTTTTTTTAAGAAAATTGACATGACATTACTCTTTGAATTTCTGAAATATCCAAGTCAAAATGATTCCATCCTATCACTTCATGACAAGAAGAAATAGAATTAGTTTGATGATAACAAAAGTAAGGTTAATGTTACAATACATTCACATATATAATATATTTTAATTTTTATATATATGGGTCTAGTATTTTCTATGTAGTGGGAATAATAGTAGTGAATGTGACAAGTGATGGGCGCTTTCAAAAAGATGAGATTTTTTTTTTTTTTTTTTTTTTTGAGAGCATGACCAAATATTGAAAAATGGAGATATGGGAATTTGTTGTTTTTATACATGAAATAAGAGAAGACAACCTTTTTGGTAAATTAGGGCAACAATCAATCTAGGGTTCATCAATTTGGTGGTAAACAACCCACTTTGAAAATGTGTATAGGATAGAGTAGAATTTAAATGTATGAAACTTTAAAAAAAATAAAATTATACTCATACTTAATTTTTTAAAAAATTAATAAATTTTTTAATAAATGTTTATTGGATCATGGTATAATACAATACTATTGGTTGTTACATATAATTTTGTAAAATTTTTAATTACTTTTTTAATTCTTAAAATTTTTAATTAAATTTAAAAATAAAAATAATGAATGTACAAAATTCAAATATATTTTTAATTTCTTACTTAATTTTAGAGTTAAATACGGATAAACACTAGAAAAGGTTACCCAGCTTAAACTACTGTAAACCAATCACCAGAGTCCTTGAAAGCTATTGTCATTTTCAATTATTTTATTAGAACTCTTAATTTATGAAAATTATAATAATATAATGAAAATTTTGGAATAAATAAATATTCAAGAATTACATCTAAAAATTTGGAAAAATTGAAACTACTGATGCAATTAATTTCACTCACTTGTCTATTTGTAATTAATTTTTCGGAAATTATTACATTGTTAGTACTTGGGCCCATTTAGGTTAAGAGGTCTATTGGGCTAATGGGCCTGCAGCTTAATGGGTTCATGTAGGTTGTGGTCAGTTACTCATGGGTGGATCATTAGTTAGAATTTTGATGAGACTTCTCAGTATATATATAGAAGATAACATGTCTTAAAGTACATTTGTTGGGTTGGGTCATGTTATCCTGGATGCATAGCATACTTTTATTTATTTTCAGCTCCTGTTATAAATTCTTTTACTCTTCCACTTCTTTTTTCAATTTTTATAATTTTATTTTTAATCTTAGTTTTTATACAAGTTATAAATTATATAAAAAGAGTTAAAAAAATAAAAATATTCAAAAAAATCTCAATTTATTAGTTTAATTCATAAATTTAAATAAAAAATAAAATAATTTGATATATTTAACTCTCAAAATTAATTATAATTGCAAATATATATTGCAGTTATAATAAAGAAATAAAAAATTCAAACTAATAATTTTTTAATCAATTGGGATTTTGTATAAATATTTTTTTAAAAAATAAGATCATTTATCTTCAGAGTATTTATATAAATATTTTTTTTCTTAATAAATAAATCTTGACATATATAAATATTATTTTAGTATTTTTGAACTTGATCTTGATGTCAAAATTAAGATTTCTAATATTAATTAAAAACTAAATAAATTTTAATATAAGTTAAAGTTGCCAAAATATTTTTTTACTTTTATTTTCAAACAAAGTGTATGTTGTGGGTGCATTATGATGCACTGTCTATATTGAAAGTCTATGTAATAACATATTTAAATCTTTCTCAGAATTTTAAAACGTTTTATATAAAACCGCCCCTTATTTTAAAAACAATAATCAATTTTTAAAAAATCAAATATATTCATATATATTCATTTATATGTGTATATACACAAATATCACTTATCAGTCATCAAAAATAAAAAATCAGATATATTGAAAACTCATACTACAAGTCTATTAGCATTAGGTATTAGATATTAGAAATTAGAGTTTAATTTTCATAAAATCAATTACATGATACATGCAATAATATATAGATATCAAGATAGATATCAGATATCAAAATTTTTTTTACTCCCTACTTCTCACTCTGTACTGGTACATGCACATACATAAATTTTATAACGTGCCTTTTTCAAAGCACATATACTCTTCCCCTTGTGGCTCCTGACTAAAGGTAAGAAAATAGAAAATTATAGCCAAAACATAATATTAAAAACTCAAAAATATTATAAAAATAGATATAACAATCAAATAAACTATAATTTATCATATTATAAAATTCAAAACAAAACTATACAAATCAAATTTCAAAGCTTATAATGGAATTAAAACAGTTAAGTCAAAATAATTATATTTATTCACATACATAAAATATTTTCATGTATTTAAACATAGTTTTTTCGAACATAAAGAAAATATATAAAATTCTCTCGTTATACAATATTTTCTAAGCATTTAAATAATACAAACATTTATAATTATTGAAATCATACAAAATCTCACACACGTTTATTCAAAATAACAATAGAAATAAAGTTATTCCCTAATGCATCAAATAATTAAGTTTTTATAAAATAATTTATAAAAAACCAAATGGGTAAGGAACCACTAATAAGGAACAATAACATATAACAAAAGTCTATAGTTTGTATAGTAATTAGTTTTTATAAAACATTTTAAAAAAGATTAAACAAATAAGAATTCACTCACTGTACTTGATGAAAAGTGTTGGCTTTAATCTGCGCTAGTGTAAGCTAGGTGGCTGCTCCTTCAGAATATCTATAAATAATATTATCAACTATTACTAGAATGATTAAATTCCTAGCATTTTCTAAACAATACATATGAATACTAAATATGCCAAAAAGAATGCCAAAAAGTTTATAGGAATAATATTATTCAAAATTTGACGAAACTTAATTCGAATTAGGTGAACATAAATTATGACACAAAAACCTAGTCTAACTTTAACGACAAGGCTATATATAATAGCTGTATTGTTGAATTTTTTGAGAACTTGTTTAAACATATATGAAGCTAGATTCGGGATAATTTATACCTCTATATATCTAGTTTTTATAGCATCTTACGGTACCTCAATAGAAGTTCTAGAACTCAACTTATACCCACATAAACATACACTTTGTAGGTGATATCTAATTTCAGAAAAAGAGAGATTTAAGATACAAAAGTCATAATAAAACCAATAAAAGAATCTTAAAATATTAAGGGACATTTTTAAACTTTTATTTAACTCAAAATCATAAAAATCAAGGATACTGTTTATCATCTCTTTTCTTAGAATCTTAAGACTTTTACCATTGAATAAATACTAACCTTTTACTAATTGATCTTTAAACGATTAATTCTAGTACATAAACATCATTCTCAAAATTAATTAATCTCAATTAAGCTTAATTCCTAAAATCTTTGCATGTGCACAGTAAAACCTCAATATAAACAGTATTTTAAACTTATAGATTAGATTGTAATATGATATCAAAGCTATAAAGATGCTAAGAATTTATCAAAGGATTAATTTAATCCTCAAAAGCTTTAATCGTTATTGCTTATCGAAAATTCTCTTTTATAAACAGTGATCTCTCATTCTCTCGAGTTTAATCTTTAACCAAATCAACACTATAAAGCTTATAAATAGTAGAGGGTGTCGAGTACTAGTATTTTATAAAAAGAAATAGGAATTTAATCGGTTAAATATGAAAAAAAATTAAAGGAAAAACATTTAGCAATGTATTATGGAGCAAACCTGCGAGCAACCAAGGGAAGAAAAATAAAACGAAGGCCAAAATGAAAGATTCGGCAACTATTCTCTCGTATATACATATCTTGATTTAAAAATGACATAATTAACCTTAAAAACACGAAAAAAAAAATAGAGTAAAAAGCATCAAAGGAGAGCAAAATGATCTTTTTTTAAGTTAGATATTTGTTTCCTAAGCTCGAAAGTAAGTTGGTGCGTGATATTTTTGCAAAACGTATCGATATTTTTACTCAAAGTATTGATATTTTGTTTGTTTCTTGTTAAAATATCAATATTTTTACTTAAAGTATCAATATTTTCTTTAAAAATGCTACAAATATTAAAATCGTGGTATCAAATATTAATACATTTAAAAAATGAATGGATATATGGTAAGTCTTACTCAAATTCCTTGAAAAATCTCTCTCTTTAAAAAAAATTATCAGTCAAGTTCTCTTTATTTCTCGCATCATTTTTCTCTCATTTGGAGTTCGATTTCACTTATATTTCCTTATATACATTCATATTTCTGTTCTCTTTTAGTAAAAATAAACCATATGCCTATAGCCCATTTTAATCAATGAAAAGTTAGTTTGAAAATTCGGGTATGCAAATGATACCTTAAGAAATTTCTTAAACTTATCAAATTTCATTCAAAATCTTTCAAAACATTCAATAAATATCAATATGATTTCATTTAATTAATAATAGCAGTCGAACAAACATTTTATAAAATAAAATAAATGTCCTTAGCTTAATAAAATGATAAAAATACCTTTGACTTTAAAAAAAGGGTATTAGAATTGTTTATTCTTATCCACTTTTATTTTTAACTACTAATTTTAATTATAATTAATCTTATCAATTTTTTTATTCAAATATAGCATATTTAATAATTTAAATCTGTTGAGCTCAAATTTGTGATTTATCTATAATATGTAATATTTCAAAACTAAATTTATTAATTTATACCAAGTTGAGCTTATAATTTATAATTTATTCATTATTTATAATATTTTAAAATCAAATTTATTAATTTAAACTTTCTAAGTTATATATTTTGACAAAAAATTTAGATAGGATAAATGATAATTAAAATTAGTAATTTAAAATAAAAAGTAAATAAAAATAAGTGTTAAAAATTTTACCTTTGAATTAGTATTCGATAAAATCCTTTCTAAAAGTGCTTATAAATATAAAATTATGAATTAAACTTTTTTTTTTCTAGTATGAAGTATTATAATCGTTCTATATATTTAATAAGTTTAATCCAAATATTTCATACTATAATTTTTAAAGTTAAAATTTATAAATTTAACTTTAAAATATTGTAAATTATGGACAAACTATAAATTATGAGTTTAGCATGATATAAATTATTAAATATGTTATATTTAAATAAAAAATTAAATAAGATAAATTATAATTAAAATTATTAATTAAAATAAAATTTTATAAGAATAAGCATTGAAAATTTCAAATATTTTTATTTTTAAAAAATAATTTAATAATTTATCAATTTGAGCAGGAATTATTTGATATAAATAAATATATAATATCTTAATTTAATTAAGGATTTATATAGCAAGAAGTAAATGTTTTTGTTTTCATTTAAGGGGTATTTGTTACTTTCTTAAACTATATAAGAGAATAAGTGATGTTTTCCAAAATTATAAAGAATTTTATGACAAACTTTTTAATAAAAAATAAAAGATATTTTTTTAGAACATTCAAATATACTCTAATTCTTATTTTGATTAAAAGCTTATATCAATAGCTAATTTTAGTAACATCTTATAAGACTTTAACGTAATCCCATTTTAATTAATTAATTAACAAGTAGCATATAAAGTTAATTGAGATTTCTGTAATTAAGAGTCATAATCTCACCAATCCTAGAACGAATTAATTTTTTAATTATTTTTTAAAAATTCATGAGCTTTCACGTATAAGTATGATGATTCATACAAACAAATGATTGGTTTTTGTTGGTGAGTTTTAAAATCGAAATGTAATTGGTTTGAAATTTTGATAGCATTAGTTATATAATTGATTTTGAGACCTTGATTGGTGCTTGGATTCTTCATCACATCTTTGTTTGTTTGCACGATCAATTTGATTGAGAGGTCTTGTATAAATTAAATTATATTTATTATTGGTCTTATAGGTGAGGAGACTTCTAACTTAACAACTAAATTTTAGTGAAACTCTCACCTTTAATATTATTATTTGGCATTTCAAATTTTTATCACACCTCAATGACTTAAGTTAAGTGTAAGCAATTTGATTACCTAATTAAATTATATATTTTAGAAAAAAGTCTGTTAAATTAGTGACTCATATTTAATACTCGAATCGATATATGATGTTATGTCGATGTAATCGATATTTATAGTTTACTTAATTTTGTGAGCTTGGTTCATAACTTATGTACATATATAAATACTTATAGCTGAGTACGAAAATTTTCTTATCATCTAAAAAAAAATAAAAAATACTTATTTTAGGGCATAGATAATTGTATCTTCTTATTTTTTTTGGGTTGTAAAATTTCTTCTTTTCTCTTTTGTATTTTTTTTTATAAATAGTAAAAACTTTTGTGTAAATTTAGTATTAACTTTTATTTATTACCTTTTTCATTTTTCATTTATCTTTATTTAATTTTTATTTTCACACAAAAAGATCAAATAAGATTCGTTTAATATTGTGATACGATAACTTTTAAAGTATAATTATTATGAAATAAAAATTTTAAATATTAAATATTATTGTAAAAATATACGAGTATAAATTCCTTTTCAATTTTGCTCACGAATTATATCATAATCACTATAATACTAAATGGACTTTAAATCAAAGAGAGAATCTTGATTTTTCTATAATATTTTAAGTTCGTATGGTATATGATATTTGCTTACACATAAACTTTAATAGTTGATATGTCTCTTTTGATTTCTTAAAAACCCTAGAAGTTGACATAATAATTAAATAGAATGTGACTTTCTATTCTCTGTGTGTTGAACGTATGACGTATTGTTAATGTCATGCTTACAATAAATAATTACAAATTAAATTCCATATTTTTCAAAGGTAATTACTTAATTAATTTTTATTGTTACATTTAATGATGGCTATTAAATATAAAATAAAAAAAATAAAGAAAACTTGGAACAAGAGAAATTAAAAAAAGAAAAAGAAATTAATGAGCAATAATGCTTAAATTTTGGATGATATTTTTTTATATACACAAATTGATGTAATACTGCTAAATTATTATCGCATATTTTATATAATTTTTATTTTATTTTTATAGAAAGGTAAAATATAATAACCATGTAACAACATCATATCATTCTATACAAATAAATTTGTGTATTAATTTGTATAAATAGAACTTATATTTTTGTTATTATTATTATTTAAACTTATTTAAAAATATAATTTGTAATAATATTAAACGTACAAACTCTTTTACAAATTTTTATATACAAATCTAACAAAATTATATTATTAACACACGTTTTATGTAATTTATTTTTTTTGACTTTTATAAATTTTACTCACTTTCATATAAACATGACAATTCGATAATATTATCATAGTCTACATCTATTTATACGAAAAATTTTATTATATAGTTTTATGCAAACCTTTATATGTAAGTATTCATAGAAATTGATATAATAATCTTGACATTATCGTATATTTTATATTTTTATCAGATTAAAATTTTTTTTATTAATGTTAAAATAATTAAATTAATTACAATTAACAATCAACTATCACCACCAATAATAATAATAATAATAATAAAATTTGGATGTGTTCACATATGTCATTACATTTACGTAGATCCTCTACTTGTCATTTCATTGCATGGAAGCATTATCTCTCTTGTTTTTATTTATTTAGTTTTCATTGATGATTATAAAATGACTAGGATGATAATTACGTCTTAATTAAATAAATGATTATCCAAATCAAACAAACTAATAATAGTTGTTCAACGGCGTCGTTTTGGGGAGACAAGCGGCGGATAAAAGAGGGGGGAGAAAGACAACTTTGAGTACCTAAAGTACAATCAAAAGCAGCCAAATGTCGATAGGAACAATGCAGATCGTCAGAAAATGGTAGCCGTTTGATTGTAGTTGATTGCGTAAAAGTGTACCACGTAGGCATGTGGGATCCACCCTCTAACCGAAACTGGTAAGATAGCTATGGTTTTGGTTTTGGTTTGACCAAGGAATCAAGCGTAGCTCCCCACCTGTCCAATCACACCTAATGGCAACAAACCCCTTCTTTCATTGGCCCTCGCCACCAAATGCATAAAACGGTTCGTTTTGGTGGATCAACTTTATGATTTTATAACATCTGGGTCCCCTTTCTCCATTTTATATCCATTTAAGTTCAAGCTCCTTACTTTTTACCTTTCTGAGTATAAAAAAAGTTTCCTACTTTCACAAAAATTACCAAATTATGCTTTATAAGACTAATGAGTCCAAACAATTATATTCCATAACTTCATATTTTTTTCCACATGTAAATTCAATTTTATTTAGTGAATAGAGATTCAAATAGAAAACCCTAAGTTCAAATTACTTTGATACAAAATTGAATTGCTACTAAATTTAAAATTTTAAGTTTTTAAACAAGGGTGGGTCTAAATAATTATATTAAGTGACTTAACAAACTCTTATATTAATTGGAGTATAAATATTGATATATCATTTTGAATTTCTAGTATTAGAATTACATTATTATAGATTTATATGAAATATAAATTATGTTATTTTATGTAAAATATTAAAAGTTTGGGATCCAAATGTTATTATACATAATTATTCATTATATATGCTGCCTATGCTCATAATATAGCTTGACAAAGAGTTAGATTGACCTTTTATATAGTTGGGGTTGTTTATGTGATTGCCATGTGTGGTTGCTTAAATCCTTAATAAAACTCTAACTTTAGAGTTATGTATTTAGCTTTTTCAAATGCATGAATCCATCAATGTTTTGGTTAATTGATTGACTTCCAATCATATGAACCCAAATGTCAATCATATGTTATAAAGCAAAATTAAAATGAGAAAAAAGAATGTATATAAATATTACATGATCATATATGCATATTCATTTATTTGATGACATTATCATAAAAATAAGTAACTTTAAATATCTCAAAAATTTTTTTTTATCAAGTGTTTAGTAAATTTTTACAAGTTTCAAAATTATTTTTTACATTATTTTATTACTCATTTGATGAATATTATGACATTTAAAATATAAATTTAGAATATCTTGCATTACTTTATCAGAAATATACTTAAAAATTGAATTTCGGACATAAATAGATGAAGTTGGCACAAATTCTTGCAAAAAAAGATGGTGGTTGGGAACCAAAATAAGGACAAGATTTATTTATTTATTTATTTTGTCTCAATGCAAACAAAAATAGGAAACAATGAAACAAATCCCCTTTTATCTATGGAACCTTCTTCAACAAATTACCCAACCACCACCACCACAATAACCTAACTTTCACTAGCTCTATAAATAGTAGCTTCAATCCTAACATTTCTCCTAATTATTTGCATTGTTGTTTGATTCCTAAAATATAAATTTTCTTGTTTAGATTTTCTCTTCCGGGTATTTTCTAGGAAATTTTTTCATAGATAGAGTCCCCTTGTTTTGCACAAGGGACTTTATCAAAATGACAGGAATGTTGAAGTTTGTGTTCTGTTTATGCTTTTTCATGCGTGTGATTGTATCTTCTTCCGCTCAAACTTGTGCAAAATATGCATTTTCGAATAACCGGGTTTTTCGATCATGCAGTGATCTTCCTGTTTTGAACTCATTCGTCCATTACAATTATGAATCATCATCAGGAGAACTTGAGATTGCTTATAGGCAAACAGGAGTTTCACCTTCTCAATGGGTTGCTTGGGCCATTAATCCTACTGGACAAGGAATGGTTGGTTCACAAGCGCTTATTGTATATCAACAACCTAATGGAAAAATGAAAGCTTATACATCTCCAATCACTGCATACCAAACCAAATTAGAAGAAGGAGATCTTAGTTTCGATGTTTCGGATTTAACTGCAACTTATGCTAATAAGGAGATGACAATATTTGCGTCCTTGGAGCTTAAGAATGGAAGTACTACTTTGAACCAAGTTTGGCAAGAAGGTCCACTTTCAGGGGGGACACCGCAAATGCATAGCACAAGTGGAGGTAATGTTCAATCCATGGGGACATTGGATCTTGTTTCTGGACAGGCTGGTTATGCTGCTGGAGGAGAAGGAAACTCAAAACTTAAGCGTAGGAACGTAAGTAATCAAATTAACATCTTCATTTTGGTATTGACATGCTTTGTTTTGACACTGTTTTCGGCTCTATTTTTCAGATTCATGGTGTTCTAAATGCTCTAAGTTGGGGTTTGATGATGCCCATTGGAGCTATGACAGCAAGGTACTTGAAGGTGTTCAAATCTAGTACAGGGCCTGCATGGTTTTACCTCCACGTTTCATGCCAATTCTCGGCATATGTTATCGGTGTTGCGGGATTTGCTACAGGAATTAAACTCGGGAATGAATCCGCTGGCATTGAATACTCAATCCATAGAACAATAGGCATACTTCTTTTTTGCCTTGGAACACTTCAGGCATTTGCTTTGCTTCTGAGACCAAAACCAGATCATAAATACAGAATTTTCTGGAACATCTACCACCATTCAGTCGGATATGCAGCGATAATACTCAGTGTAGTCAATATATTCAAAGGATTTGAAATCCTGAAACCTGATGACAAATGGAAGCGAGCTTACAGAAGTTGTATCATCGTTCTGGCTTGCATTGCTGCGGTGTTAGAAGTTTTTACATGGTGTGTAGTGATCAAGAGGAGGAAATCAAACCACAGTGAGAAACTTCCAAATCCATGAAAGGATCAGTCGGGTACAATATCGGTATACGGGTGTAGAAAGATTTGCCTAGTATTTATTTATAGACTGTGAACTTTCCGGTTCCATTTTCATCTGCGTTCTTTATTCTTTTGTTGTCATACATACATTCTGTATTCTTTTGTCATTATAAATACATTCATTTTTCTGCTTCCATTTTCCTCCTCGTTATACATATATTCATGTGCTTATACGTATGGGGTATCAGGTTAATTCAAGGCGTGATGCT
>JAWDEX010000006.1:7936151-7950145 GCA_035221805.1 Trichilia hirta | reverse complement strand
GGATGGGGTATCAGGTTAATTCCAGGCGTGATGCTGGACTGGATTATTATAGGATTATCTATTTCGCTACGCCAGATTTCATGTATCTTGATCTATTTATATTGTTTTATTAAACATGTTTCTGTTTACCATTTCATCTCATTCTTTGACGTTATTGTATGTTTTCTGAAATGCATTCTGCAACCATGCTTTCGGGTTCTTGAAAGCTTCGATAAATTCGGCATTCATGCAATTCTTTCGTTCAGGGCAATTGTATTTGTCAGTACAAATATCAATATAAATAATTTGCAACGATAAAAGCCGATTCAACGAATCACTAAAGCTATTTTTAAGCAAATGTTTGTTCTTTGGAACCTCCTATTGGGATCCAATGAAGAGTACAACTCTTAATGTTGTCTAATCGAAACAGAGAACTTGGCTTGATTAGATATTAAATAATAGCTTCTTAAAGACCTAATGAGCTATAAATGGTTTCTCATTCTGATTGCAGCAAAGTCTCAATAAAAGCATCCTTGAGGAGAGGGTTCGAAGCTGCAACTCGCTGAGCAGTGATGTCAAAATCTTTGCCAGATCTGACGCAAAACAAAATGATCAAAATGTTAATCTGTAATGTTTACTTGCTTGCGTCAATGACCATTTCCCCTGCTTTTGATTTGAAAACAAGACCTTTTTTTCTTCAAAAATACCAAACACCCTCTTCCGATGAGAGATTTTATTTGATTAAGTTTATGACGTTAACGGGCTTCGGGTACTCTTGGAAAAAAACGGGGGTATGGGTATTAGGTTAAAAAGCAGTGGAGAAATGGTCATTTACCCATACTTGTCTTCATAACAAGAAAAGAAAATAGTTGTAAGTGCTCTAAGAAATTATGCAGACTAGTAAATACCACCAACATTGTCAAATTTTACTCTCAAAAATTGCAGATGTCAAAGAAATGTAAATCAATTTGGAAAGAGAGTAACCTCAGTTTCAGATAATTATTTCCGACAAGTAGAAAAGTCTTATTGAACATTAAAAACAAAGATCATATAATAGGTATACTTACGGATCATAAACAACTCCTCCAGCTTCTTCGACCAACAGAACACCAGCTGCTACATCCCTGATTAAAGACAAAATGGGACTCTCATTTAGCTTGCATATTTGCACTGAAAAATGAAAAGGAAAAAAGAACAGAATTGCAATCATACCATGGACCTCCAAATCCAAGTTCATAAAACAGATCAAGCCTTCCGCATGCAATTCCACAAAGATTCAATGCACAGGATCCACTCATCCGAAGGGATCTCACCTGGTAACAAGATCAAATGATATAATTTTTACAGGACCAAAATAGGTAAATCTATAAAGCTACAATGAGAAATTCTAGAGTTTACTTTAGAAAGCAAGCTATTGATTCTATTTGTCGCAGCGTCCAAAGTCGACTTATCACGTTTTGTTCCAGCCTGCTCTCAGTAGGACAAAATTTTTCAGTTGATTACGTGCTACTGAAGGATGACAGAAATATCAACCTAAAACTGATTACAGCGATGCTCAATGTGACAAATAATGGGTGAGACAAGGTAAGAAGCCAAACATGTATCCAAAGCTCACATACCTCTGTTGCAAGGAGAGACTTGACAAGTTCAGTTTGAGATGATACTGCAAAATTTTCAAAACATAAGCACGCAGTCAATCTTCTAAGAACTGATAATTTGTAATCAAAAGAAGAAAAGGAAATTATTTTACAGTGAAATCACCTTTTATAGGTTTTCCATTTAGAAAGGCGCCTTGTCCACGAATGCCAGTAAAAAGCTACATATAATAAAGTCGAAAGTTTACACTTCCCTTTTCCAGTAAAATTTAGCTCTTGTCAATTGAACCCGCTAATCTTGTATGTCTATTTTCCATATGGAGTTTGCCATCGGCAAAAAGTTAAGAGCAAGCAGAGCACATGCTTTGTTCAACGAGAGGTGGCACTCGCATGAACAATTACAAATCAGATGCAGCCAATGCCAGTTATAAATCATATGAAAATTTCGTCAAGAATTGCAATATGTAATGACTTTTAAGGTTTAACATTCAAATTAGACCTTACGGAGAGCACAGAATTCTCACCTCATCCATTATTGGATTGTAGACAACCCCAACAGTAGGAATCTTTCCAATTGTAAGACCAATAGAAACACACACAAATGGGAACCTAAGCATTGCAACCATATAAAAATGAAATTAAGAAACAAAAATAAAAGAAACCAACACTCTAACCATTTAATGTTCTATTTACCCGTGTACAAAGTTAGTTGTTCCATCAAGAGGATCAACAATCCAAGTGGGTTCATCTGTCAACTCTGTGGTACCATAAGCAGCAGTAGTTTCTTCTCCAATGAACTGAAACACCGCTCAGAAAGGTGGAAAAAAAATCCTTTTTAAGGAGATAATAAAGAAGTTGATAGCTAATTCAATTAGTTTAGATTATATGTCCTAACAATGAAGGTATAGCATATAACCTTATGTGTGGGAAATTGGTGCTTGAGATGATTAAATATGAGATCTTCACATGCCTTGTCAGTCTCTGTGACCAAATCAACCTGCATAACAGTGTCAAAATGATTATTAGATATCATCAGATATATATTGACAACATATTATTTTCTGATACTTGTTCTTTTCAACTTTCATCTAGACTACTTTTAAACTCATGCTACAGTTGCGTATAAAAGGGGGAATTAGGAAGCAATTCTGAAATCAATCAACAGTTAAGTTCCTTCACATCCCAGTACACTACCTAGAGCAGTTGTTACAAGAACCAAAAGGTAGTATCTGGCTTCTTATGTCATTGATGGTCTTGTTTGTGATGGCTAAGCAAATGAAAATTTAGATCCACAATGCCATTAATTTCAAACAAGAATTACAACTCACATGTAAAGTTCAAGTGAAATTGGCAACCTTGAAAGCCAATTTCAGTTTCTTTTATCCTTCCAGACGTTGTCTCAGCTGCCAATAGAAAGATAGCGTCTCATACCAACAGAGAGCACATCCAAGGACAAAAAATATAGAGTTTGCATCTGCTCAACCTTTTAGTCAATAGAATCAAAGAATACACCTAAATAACTTTTGATACGTAATTAAAAACTTCTATCCCATCCTCCATTCTTCATAAATCTCTCAACATTTATGATTCCTAACTTTCTCAAGCTTCCATTCCAGAATCATCATGCTTACCAACCAGTCAAGTATTGATCTTCCCTTAATTTTACAATTAATTTGATCTAAAATCAAAATCATTCAACCACCAGCTTACATTTACAGCAATTGCAATAACTTATAACCACCTAACAAATAATCACAACGCATAATTTTTAAAACACTAACTACAAACCCAATAGAGAAAAAGAAATACCTGGCCTTTATGCTCCACATTTTTGGTCTTGTAGAACCCATTACGGATTATCTGTACATAACAATAAAAAAATAAGAAATTATTCCCGTCCACAAAAAGGGGAAAAAAATTGAATTTTGCTTTAAACTGAACTGACCTCTCCAGCCTTATTAGCTGCATCAACAGCAGCGTCCAAGAACAGTCCAAGTGAATCTGAAACCCAACAGAATCGGAAAAATAGAGCAAATAATGAACTAAATGCATTGAAATCAAAACCCCAGATAGAAACAGAAGCAGAAAAGCAAATTGAAAAAAATTAAATAGGGCGATACCATTTTCTGCCATTGTTAAGATGAATGATCGGATAATGCAGTCAGCAGATGAAGTTTGCGTTTCTTTTATGAGCCTTTCACGTAGCCCCCGACTCAATGATGAAGAAGCTAAGGAAGACCATACGTTGGTTTATAGAGGAGATCCACGTGACGCAATTGCCCCTTCGGTCTCCTTGGACTCCCTAGCGCTCAGCGTTGTTTTGTTTGCGTCAATTTCTTATGCGCCTTTGTTTTGATTAACACAAAGGGAAATCAAAATTGTCTTCCCCCTTCATGAAACGGCGTCGTTCTGCTCGATTATGTAACGACAATTCAATATTTGGCAAAAACAAATGTTATGAAAGAGAGAATTTTTACTGCTTAGTCTTATATATTTGAATAACTAATACTTTCAGAAGTCTTTAAGAATTTATATAAGAATAATGCTTCAGGTATAAATTGTTTTCCAATCAACGTGATGTAATAGTATTGATTAAATTAATTAATATTATTATATTATATTGGTTTATATATAATCATTTGTAAAAGAAAATTATACTTTTAACCCCTACTCTTTATATAATAGTGTTGAACAAAATTTATATTAAAAAAAGGACGGTAAAAAATAATTGGAGTTTACCCTACACTTGTGTCACAACTATTATAAATGTTTGTCTCTCGATAAAAAGATAAATTTAATAATTTTATCTTATAATTTTTGTAATTACCAATTAATTATAAACAAATTAATAAGATAACGTTATATAATTATCATATATTTTATATAATCTTTTTATTCCTATAAATTTTTATTTATATGATCCTTAACAAATAATATATTTCTCACTTATTAACAACTACCTTCAAAATCACATTATGAAAACAATTTTTAGATTTCAAACATAACCCCAAAACTGACTACCGAAAGTGCAAATCTTTTGACGAAAGGAAAAATTCTGTGTCAAAATGAGATATCCGAACAAGAAGTATTCTTAAAAGTAATACAATTAAAAGGGTATTTTTGTACTCTACAAAAGAGAAGCATATAAATATTACTTTTGCTTGAAATGCTGAATAATGTAAAGTTTATTATGGGCCAACAATAAAAGGTAGATTCAAGGAATATGCCTAACGTAGAGGCATATTTTGTTGGTATATATGTAAATATGTTCAACTTGTGACCCTCGAATTTTGCTTTCAATCCTCCAATAAGGGAGCATTATATACCATTCCTTTCTCTTCCTACTTAATTCAGGAAGCTCCTTCTTTCTTCTTCATGAGCATATGAAAAGAAGTAATAGGCCATCATTGCCTTATCTTTATTCCAACAACAGAAATTACTCTTATTCTTATCTTTGAAAGTAGCCCTAAATGCCAACCACTTCCATGAATACCCGGGTTATTGAGCTCTGATTGCCAAGACTCCACCCAAGCATTTGTTTGTGAGAGTCGTGATTACTCGATGGCCTTTACATCCCGATTCCGATTATTTATAAGAGCTATGACTGCCTAAAAATAAGAGTATATATTGCTAGGCTACATCATATATGCTAACTTAAACCCGATTGTAAAATACCTAACATATGTATTCAACTCATTGATACCTAATTGTAAAATACCTAGTTGAAATACCAGCACTCAAAAAAAAAAAAAAAAAAAAAAAAAGTTACAGAAATTTGCTTCATTCTTGGATATATATCTTTATTACAAACAATAAACAGAGTTCCTAATTCTGTCGATCAGATGAAGAGTTTGTTTGTTGTACAATTCGCATAAATACAGCATGCAATTTTAACTATTTTCCTATTTATTTTCTTCTCATTTTATACGTAAGTACAAATATTAGAAATTACAAGTGGGTGAGAATAAGAGTAGATAGAAAATACAGTTCTTAGTCGATTATTTGAAGTGTCATCATGTTGTGAACAGTTCTTAGCCGTTTTATACATAATTCACACATTGATGACGTAGAAAACCAGATTGCAGATTTGATTCATAAAACAAAGCTTACTCAGGGTCATGATCATGGTTGATCTCTTGGCTCAAGAGTAGCAATTTCCTTCACAACCTGAGCTTTGTCTGCCTCAAACTGTTGATCTTCTGTAACAAAGAATCCTCGAAAATGTAAAAACGGTATCAAAGATATTTATGCATGCTATTTATAGAATGCATCACTTTCTACCTTTTTCCAATTTGAAATCGGCAAACAACCGTAGAAGCTTGCTTCTGTTGGCAACAAGGATGCTTACGATGTCAGGAGGTTTGTTTTGATTAGCAGCAAACAGCTGTAAGACATTCAGAATTACGCTAAGTGAATATGTAGTACTTTAAAACTATGAATTTACAATATAATAAACCCAAGCAGATCGGCCAAAGTCAGTAGTTTAACCAGATACAGAACCTTGAAAACATGGAATGCTTCTATCTGGATACTCTTGCTAGATTCCTGTGACAGAAGACCATTTAACCCCATCAACATTTACTCCAATAAATAAACAATTTAGTCATCAATTATAATTGTTTAGGCATCAAACAGGTGGCTATCACAACCTCTACAAAGAGTATTTTATCAAAGGTTAACGGTTCAATCCACTGCAATTATGTAAGCCAAGAGAAAGACTTGCAATATATGTTTCCGCATGCTATTCAGGGAAAGTATCTTACCCTGAGAAGATTCATGAGTATCCTTAAATTGTCCCTTGAGCTCACATATCGTGTCATCACGGCTGAATTTGAGCGATCCAGTAATATGTCTCCCAACAGCTGAAACAAATAACACAGCCTTTCAATAAACAGTAAAACTATTCAAAATCCCCGACAAAAATATCCACCACTGCCAAATTTCATTTCAAAAGTTTGAAAAAAAATCATCTAGTGAAACTCAAACTCTCAAACCTTTAGTTAAATCTTCTGAACATTCCTTACCCCAGCTAAATAGCAAGCAATTATATCCAAGGCTTAACAGAGGAACTACTCTATTATCTAAAACTAATTTTGAGAAGCCACAAAAGCCAAAAAACACTGGCTCAGCTTTCAATTCAAATTAGTACTGAAACATATGGTTCTAACAGTTATCATGGTAAATATCATATATATTTCCCACCTTGACAGCTTGCCGTCTGGTAATGTAATTAGAAGATTCCAACAGTTTTGAGTTATACTCTGCAAAAAACTGAAACCAGCAAAGGATTTAAACATATTAAGCTCTTTTCAAATAGCAAACAGCACAAGAAGTTTAGAAACATGTGGTTACGTAGATATTGAAGTAACGTGAAGGCCAAAACACATATATGTGGTCTCCTTCTGCTAAGATAAGATTAAATGCAAGCAGACAACTTAAGACAAACAAGTACAAAATAGAATCAAATTGCAAAAAGGACAAGTGAACGGAACAAATCATTTCTTCTTATTTAATACTTATCAAACATGATTTTATTTGGTGCATATGATAATTTGTAGAGTCAAAGCACCACCAACAATATGGAGCGGCGCAACTCTCAATTTGGACATACTAATCTCCTTGCTAGATTGCTTTCATCTACCTTTGATGTAAATTTAAAAGTAAAGGACATTACATAGACAAACACAGATATGTATGTACAGCATATACAGTAAAAAAACCAAATAAAAGCAGCACTTACCCACTCATAATTCTTAGAAAGAAAGTCGGCTACAGTAGATTTGTGCCTTGTCAACAGTTCCTGCAATAAATTGTACAAGAAAATCACAGATACCATTTGCAACGGCAAGTACATCACTTAAAAATCTTAAGTAAACCTGAATAAAATAATCATGTAGAAAATATTTAGCAACAGTCATGAAATACATGATCAATGGCAAGATCTAACATAAACAAGTTTCACTTCCAGTAAAATCGCTCATGTTAACACATAAAAACAAATGGTGGTCTCTCAAAGAGAGAGAGAGAGAGAGTTTTTACTATTATGTAAGTTTTAAGTATTCTACCTTAAAAGTTGCAGCAGCATCTGCAGCAATATCAAAATTTGGAAGCTGTATATGATCAAAAAACTTCTTCATGTGCTTTGATTCCAAAACATACCTGTAGAGCAAACCAAAGAAATTAAGGCATTCACAAAGCAAATGTACAGTCACGGAATCAACTAATTCGAAGACCTTCACCAAAAGAGCTATGCAATTGCTTATTTAACACAAAAAGGATGAAGACATATCATACAAAATGCCCTCATCCATCAATGGATTTAACTTTGATAGATAAATGGTATCAAAAAGTTAACTACTGGACCCCTCTTCAACCGGATAAATGGTATTTTAACTTTTTAAGATGACATCGTGAAAAGGAATTCTAAGATATTAGCTCAAAACACCAGTCAAATATTGCCCTGCAATGTGCCCTTGCTTTATTGTGGAACAGCATTTTCAGTTTTGCATACAAATTTGTCACAATATGATTTGAATCATTATCATGCTTGAAATTCACTCAAAGATCAAGGACAAGATTTAAATAAAATTTCCAAGTACTGAATTAAATTTTCACTACTCACTTTGCAACAGTCTGATGACGAATGCACTCCCTCAGCATAGCACCATAATGTAAAGCCATGTCTGTGTTTTCATAACTAAAGAAACAGCTTCCAATAATTAGAATACACTGAGGTGCAAAGAAATCATATTAAGTGGCATCCAGCTTCCTTCAAATATCTTCCAATTTGGCTTACCCTGATATCAGAACATCCAAAAGATCAATGTTTGCTTCCAAATAGTCAGACGCAATCAACTTCGACTGAACTTGTTGCCTCTGTAGATTAGCAACAACCTGAGTGGCATCTTTTCTTGCCTGCAAAATATGATCCTTGTAAGGATAAATGATACAGAAAAAAACCCAAAACACAATCATGTGTTCCACAATAAATTCTTTTAAACATTATAGAAGAAGCTAGATCTTAAATATATCAATGTCTTAGCTGGGGCACAGTACAGAAACACCTTAAGGAAGAATGAGTGCTGGTTTGACAGTGCCATGTAATGCTTACCTCCAAGTTCAATTTTGGAAGACCAATAATCAAGAGCCACAGCGTGTTTTCCCTGAAGAACTCTGCAGTCAACTGTGCACAAGCCTCTGAAACTGGCTCAGATTCGTTATTGCCATAAAGTATTGACTTTAACTCTCTGATGTTTTTACATAACTCTGCCGTCTACAAGAAAGAAAAACTTACTCAGAACTCAATTTTGGTTAATGAAAAAGAAGTAGGACCAATTCACACCTGGGTTGAAACTTGGTTAATCACAATATCTCATTTATATGATCTTCCTAACTATTCAACATTTAAATTCAATGAAACTTCCATTCGAGCAGCTTGACAATGCGATAACTCTCGATCTTCATATCTGAAAATGCGAAACCTACCAATCTTTAACTAAATCCAGCTGCCTTTAGTCAAGGCACACTCAATTACTAAAATTCAACGCCATTACATTGAATCCAGGATCAAATTCCATTCCATTTAAAACGATACCATAAACAAAACAAAAATTTCAAACTTTAACAAAACACCAGCTTGTTTTATAAACACTCATCACTAACTATTCAACCGACTTTCAATTTCATATATATCTCAAAAAATATTATGAAAATGGATCCAGAATCAGAAAAAACAAAAAACCTTTTCTTCCCGCTTGGATTCGCGACTATCAGAATTTCGGTTTGCATAGATAAGCAGCTCCCGAGTTTGTCTCACGATGTCGACGGGTGTACGAGGCTTCGATTTGAAAAGCCCCTTCATTTTGTTGTCCGCCTCTGATTCGTTAATTGAACTTGAACTCGATAACTGACGGAGCGACTGAGTGGCAGCCGAGGCTCCGCCTGCCTCAGCTTTTGGATTGGATGCACAGAGTCCTATTGTGTCCCTTCTAATTCCTCTTCCCTTTCCTTCTCCGAATTAGGGTTGCAGCTTCGCACTGTTTCTTTTGTCTCTGTTTTTTATTTTCAGTTCTTATTGAAAATTTGTACTGTCGCATTTCGATTGATTTTGGGAAATGTTTTTCCGTACTGCGTCGTTTTTTAGACAGTCAAACGGCTTTTGATTTGGGTCTTACGCTGGAAGTAGTTGGAACTTGGTAGTTGCTTTGGAATTATGAAAACAGAGGTTATGTTACTATGGATTCAGTTTAATCTATATTTCTACAACTGGTGTATTTAATTATATTGTATATTTTAATATTTTGTATACTCTTTTATTTTAAAAAATTAGAAAATATAATAAAAAATTAAAAAATTAAAAAATTATAATAAAAGAGTTCAAAAATTAAAATAATTGTATCAACCTCAATTTTTTTCTTTTATTTATATATTTTAAAATATCGAAACAAAAATATCATTATGATTCTACCAAATGTATTATGTATTTTTATTGTAAATAAATTTATTTTTTAAAAAATAAATTAAAATAAAAAAATAAAATAAAAAATAATATATTTGAAGGACCATGAGGCTGAGGCCGGTATAATGTTCTCCACTTTTTTCTTTTCTTTTCTTTTTTTAATTTAAATAAAAAAGTTGTATTTATTTATTTATTTTTGTGTATATTTAGTGGTAGGTGATAAAAAGGTGCGTTCTCATTTGTGTACGAGTAAAGGTGGCAATTTAAGAAATAACACATTATTTAACATGAATTTAATATAATTAAATAGATTTGAATTAAAAATTTTTGATAAAAATAATAATCGAATCGTATTTGTGTCATATAATTAATAATTATATCGTATTCGATTTTGACTTTTAAAAATTATTGATAAAATAAGAATTGTCAATTAAAAATTAGAATTAAAAAAATTAATAATTGTTGATAAAATATTTACAATAATATAGTTCAAAAATATAACCTTCTATCTTTGAATAATCATAGTTTTCATAATAATTGAGAGAATAATTGTTTTTCCTATTATAAAATAGGAAGCAAATAGTCTACAAAAAAGGAGGGATTGAAGATGGCAAATTAGCCCAAACTGGTTTTGACCCTTCCCGGTTCATCATAACTCCATGTTGGGTTTGGTGTGGGATGATCCTAGACTTAGGAAAGAAGCTTGGAGATAATAATAATTTGACACCTATTTTGAGGTAAAATAATAAATTTTATTATAATTTAGTAATTTATACAAATTAATTTTTGTGATACTAAATTAAATGTAGGATTAATTTATCATTATTACATAAAAAATATTCATAAATATTTGATTATATCTAATATAAAAATATAATAATTAAATAAAATTTGGGTTCAAAAAGATAAATGTATATAAAACTCAGCCTCCATCCAATCACAACTCAAACTAGCTTGGTTCAAAAAAAATTTATCCAAATTGGGCATGTTTTGCCAGCCCTAAGTGTGAAGACAGAAGTACCAACCATTCCTCAACAAGAGTAGTTGGCAAAGACCCCCAAATTTAAAATATTTAATATTTAATATATAATATTTAATCAAAATTTTAAAATCTTTGACACAAAATTTGATTGGCGCAACAAATTGATGGATTTTGATTGTGCCTGGATGTGGCGTGTTGACAAAGTTGATGGACCCACTGAGTTTTTAACAAAAGCTTCTTGGAAGTTGCTTGACTACGGACCGACTTATATATACATATATTTTAATTAATCTCTTAATATTATCCAATAAATACTTAGGTGTATCTATTAAAACTAATACTAATGTTATTATTTATACTCTTAAAAATATGTAATATTTTTCTATTATTTATTATTTAATAAAAATTTGATTTACATAAAATTTAAGGATATATTATTTATCTCTTAAATACTATTAAAGAAAGACAAAAATTATAGGTTCTTTATAAATAAAATATAGTTTACAGTTATTTATGAATTTAATATTTTATAATATAAAATTCATATTTTTTTTAGTTTTAAAATAAATTATTTATCTTAATCCTTGAAGTACAAGTTTCAAGTAAAAAAAAATTAGTACATATATTATACACTGAAATGGACTATTGTGAATTAAAATGTAGTAAAATAAGTGTTATTAATTTTTACTTACGTAAGTTTTAATAAATTTAATATATCTTAATTTCGAGTAAATATTGAAATTATATTTATTTATTATATTGTTTAGGTTATCAAATAGTGAGATTTAATAATATAGTTAAAATATTAATAACTTCTAGGTGTAATTTCATAATTAGTAAGAATATATATTTACAAGATAAAATTTATTAATATAATATTTTTTTCAGGTAGTTTGTGATATTTGATTATTTAAATTTGTAGTCATAATTTATTCAATAAATTATTTATTAGATAATAATATTTATTTATAAATATAAAAAATTAAGATAATTATTAAAGTATTTAGTGACTTGAAAAAATAAATACTTAAAGAGATAAGGTATTTATAATTAACCTAACTTTAATTATAAATATTAAATAGAGAATTAATCAAGGGATAGGGTCTATTGAATTTCGTTGGTTTGGTTTTTCTCTGCTACACTTTTTCCTTTTCATTTATATATCGAATTTCTCTCTCCCTCTTTTTTTAATAAAAAACATGGTTCTATAACCTCTTTATAAATAAAATTTAAAAAATAATATTAAAGATAAAAGCTATTGTAAATTGTATGCAAATTGAGAGAGGACTAATTAATAAAAATATAAAATTAATATAATTAATAATAAAAATATAAACTGTTAATAAATAATATTATCATTTTATTTTACTTGGCATATAATAATATTATTTATATAAACTCGTATAAAAGTTAATATAATAATTAATATATTATAATTAAATTATTATAAAAATTAATATAATAATTTATATATTATAATTAAATTATCACATATTTATATAATTTATTTTTGATCCATATTTTGTTATTGTTTGTGGCATGAAAATTTTGAAAAATAGTTATTTGAACGCTGGAGTTACATGAACCGATGCGGTAACGTGACCTCAATTTGTGCAACAGCCTCAGAGTGTCAACGTCTCACGTAATTACCGTTAATTCACGTGATTGTCAATTATTATGATAAAATATTATTAGGAAAATAACTTTAAAGTCACTAAATTTTTATAAATTTACAAATAAAGATTGATGTTATACAAATAATCAAATTACTCTCTAGAAAATGGATTTTGCATCCAACTCAACACCCAGATTATCAATTTTTAAACCATTAGATAGAAATCAAAGAACTAATCAGTTTGAATTAATCCAAAAAAAAAAACAATATTTGATAATTTTTATTCTCAATTTCATAACAACAACAATAATATTATTACAAAACAAAAGCCGATCTTAATTCTTACATTACATGTAACGTCAAACACACAGAGAGATTTGTACGTAATCAAAGTTTCAAACCCTATTTCACAGGTTTAAACGACGTCAGATTCCTGAAATGCTCCCACGGTTTCTCCCAAACGACGGCTTCGTACTTTTTCGTCCCCTTGGCGTCTTTCGCCGACAATATCAGACGGTAATTCGTACCAGAAACCAGCTGGCTCTCGCCCTTCACTATGTTCTGGAACATCAACCCACCGTTAGACCGTTTGTTGTACTCGGTCACCGCGAACTGACCGATCTCTGTAACGTGAGGGTCGTTCGGATCCTTTATCGGTGACCATCCGCCGAGGATGGCCGCAGTACAAACAGCGGCAGAGACGACGAGTACGGAGAGGAAGAGGATAAGATGAGTCTGCTTCATTTTCACGGTTGGTGTAATAAATTCTTTAAATGCGTGTTTCGGTAGTTCGATAGATGCGTTTTATACACGAGGATTGTGGCCCAGGACTCGGCGAAGTATAGTGCACAGACAAGGAGCTTACACGTGTGCACATGTTGGGTGACGTGGAGAATTGTGATTGGTTTACGTGGAGTTGACGGAGATGGTTAGTAGTTGGGTAGGATTAAGTGGCAAGTTTGATGGAAGTGGGACGGCGAGTGATGATCTGGGGGATTGTGATTGGTTATATGGTGAAGGGAAGTTTGTGGTTTATTACACCTAAGCATTTTTCGCTGAGGGCTATTAAATATAAATATATCAAATAGATAAAGTTGCTAAGGTTTTGTGGCCTTCTGGAATCTCGTAGAATTAACTCTTGTGGATTTTCTGCGAATTAATTTTGGTGGAATAATTTTTGAATACTTTTACCTTATTACCTTATTATCATCTTATGCCTAAATTTTTCAACTACGAAAGATTTAACATATCACACAAATTTATTATTATAATTAATATAAAAATTTTTAAAAAATTATTTAAAATAATAGAAAAACGAGATAGAAGTAAAATTAATTTACCGGTAAATAAACTTCGATGCTCAAG
>JAWDEX010000006.1:7899696-7913400 GCA_035221805.1 Trichilia hirta | reverse complement strand
ATAAGCATGAGTGCTACAAAATTAGAAATCTCATTATAAATAACCATACTTACCAATTTATAAAAAAATTAGAGGAGAAGTCTACCTCTAATCCATAGGCAATGTTAAAGATATTTTTAGATATAAATATAAAAAAGATGTAAATCATTATATATATATATATATATATATGTTTATTATTGCTATTTTCTTATGGTTATTTTTTTAAAATTATTTGTCAATAGTTAGACTAACTATATAGGTGTTATTATTGTTTTACCTTTTATTTTATAAATATATTATTATTTTACTTCTAAAGTGACTATTATTTTATTTATTTTTTATTTATAAATATGAATCATTATTTTTCATTTATAAAACTAAGTTTAGTTAAAAATAGAGAAGATATCAGTCTGTTAAATTTAAAATATTTGTGTTTTTTTTATAGGATTAGGCTAAAAAAATACAAAGAGTTTAACTTCTAAGTAGCTAATTAATAAATTATAAACTTTTATCTATAAACCTAATATGAAGATAGTTTAGATAAATTGGATAATAAATAGTAATAAAAAGTGCAAATTAGATTTAATACTCTATTTATAACTTTTTTTCTTATGATTTGAATAATAAAATGATATTTCTTTTTTGTTTACTTTATTACAAATTTTTTCAGTAAATTTTATTTTAAGTGATGTCTCCTATACTTTATCTTTCTATATTTAGATGTCAAGAGTAATATTTTATATTAAATAAGATAAAGATAGTTGATATTAAATGATATTAGAATTATAAATATTATTATCTATTTATGAGTACTTGAGCGTGTTTTATTATGTTGTAAAAAAAAAGAGAGAGATTTACTTACTAGCGTCCGATTTCTATGTGGATAGTTGAGTAAAGGATTATTTTTCCTCTTTTCGATTCTTGAGATGCATCCTAATAATGCTATTATCTTTTAGTTCTGATTTAAAAATTTATAGTAAGGTCTTGATATTTATTTCTATTTGAATTATTCAAATTTGTGAATTCTCACTTTATTAGTTATTTCTTCCTAAACCTATTATATAAGAATTTTAAAAACTATTCTTATCATACACACACTTTAACATATGATTATGAATAATAAATTGAAAATTTTATATTATTTATTTTAATAATTTTATCAAAAATAATATCTAAGGGCATTGATAAAAAGAGAAGAAGAAAAAAAATTCAAATATAAGCCTTGCTGATAAGGATTAGAAATGAGTTGTACTCTAATAACATACTTAGTAATATAGAACATGTCTTATATTTAAAATAAAAAAATTAAATATAAGTATTATTGATAAGGGTTAGATATACCGCAATGATATATTTAGCTATATAGAATAAGTTTTGTATATAAAAAAAAATTAAATATAAGTATTGCTAGTAATAGTTAAATATAAACTATACTACATTGACATTCTTAATTATATAAAATAATTTTTATATTTTAAAAAATTAATAATAGTAAATATTTATAACTAATACTCGTAAGATTGTTTTAACACCTAATACTCTAAAGTCAACTAGTTTAGGAGTCATTAATTGATGTGTTAGGTTGAAAACATAATTTTTAAATAAAACTTTGCTCAAAATATATTAACTTTAGTAAAATAATAAAAATAATTTTGACTAATTAAGTTCTATATAAGTAATGTGTCACTCTAAGTATGAAAGATAATTTATAAATTTTTTATTTAAAGAGTTTATGATTTATGTTTAAAAATTTATTTGAGAGTGTACTTACTTAAAAATATTAAAAAATAATAAATACTTTATTTATAAATTTTTATTTTAAATTATTACTAAATATTAATATTTATTAATATTTTTAATAATAAATCGATTGTATGTTGTCATGAGTACTTAAAAGTATGTAGTTTATAAAGTTAAATTTATTATATTTTTAGTATGGTAAAAATCATAATCTAAGTGTGTTTTTAACTTTAACTTTAAAATTAAATTTATTAGTAATTATAATATAATTTTTCTGTCGATATAATATTCATAAAAGGGCCGTAACTTTTCAAATACGAGGAGTATTCAAGTAATTTTTGATTTTATAGAAAGAGAATTCAAATATTTAAACTTTTTAATTTGCAAGATCTTGTAATTCAAAGATTAAAAAAATAAAAATTGAGTTAAAAATAAATTCATTTGCTTTGATAGTTTAGCCCGATTCATCTTCGAGCAGAAATTGTTAGAAAGGTATAACATTTTAAATTTAAAGACTATTTAAGTAATTTTTAATTTTATGAAAAAAAAAGAATTTAAATATGTACGACTTTTCAGTTCATATAATCTTAAAATTCAAAGGTTACATTACTGAAAATTAGGTTAGACGTGAATTCATTTGCTATAATAGTCCAGCCAACTATTTTTGGTATTTGAGTCATATCCTTCAAAATGGGTAGAGTTTAAATACGTATGTCATATATATTTAAAACTGAGACAATATTTTAAAAGTTTTATATTCATGTTATAAGCAAATTTCAGCAAATTGGTGCCAAAGTTTTAAGTCAATAATTAAATATATGATTGAAGTAAATTTTTAAGGATAAGGCATGTAATTCATTATATTCATCAATCACTTTATTAATAATTTGACTACTAATTTATCTATAAATAAAAGCCTTTATCTTTGATCAAAGGACAAATTCAGGAGAAATTGGAGAAGTTTAAAGGACGTTTTTAGAGAGAGAAGAGAAAGAAAAAGAAAGAAAAGAAAAATTTTTTATTATTTTCTTTCAAAATCTCTTTCATTTATGAATCTTCCTTTCTAATCTTTTAATTTAAATAAGTATATATTTTATCTTTTTAAATATTATTTTATATTAATATTATATCTCTTTTAATCATCATTCAATAATTATCGATTTATAAATTATTAAGTCTTTTATATCTTTTTGTTTTATATTTGTTACAATATTTTTCATACAATTTATTTTTTAGTATTATTTAATTTCTTATAATTTATTTGTGATTTTTTTTAATATTTATTTTTTTTATAATTTAATTTTTATTATTTTTATGAAAGATTAAGTCTTTGTTATTTAATATTATATTTATTTATTTGATGTATTTATAATTTTTATTTTTTAAAAAAGTACATATTATTTTTTATTTGAATTTATTAAATAAAAAATTTAATTAAGATAATAAAATATTTTTAATATTCTTTATTTTTTAATAAAATATTAAAAAAATAAAAATAAAGTAAATATGAACAAATTAAAATTTAAGATCATAATAATATTTATGATAACTGTTTTTAGTAAAATATTTAATATTCTTTTTATATTTAATTAATTTTTAAAATTTTAAAATTATTTTTTTTTTAAATAAATTATCTCATCGTTATTTAAATAAATAATAACTCTATTTTTATATTAAATTTTTAGACGGTTTCAACGCATGCAACGCATGCTTTCAACTTAACATTGTTGTCGTCTTCTTTCCCGCTGAAACCCGGAACCAAATAGACGACCAAACCAAAATGTCAAAAATCCCACTTGATTTTGCGATCCATATCTTGTACAGACAGACAGTCAAAACCCTCCTACGTTTCGGACGTCTTTACAAAATATTCTGCTCCTTAATCGACTGTCAGGATTTCATTCGCAGCATCTAAAGCATTCCATCTCAATCAAGTCCAACTTGAACCTCATTCTCGAAGGTTTTCATCTTTACTGTTTGGAATTTGATTCTTTGGAAAACCCAGTTCAGTTAAATAACCCTTTGAATATCGATCGTGATACGAAAGCTATCTTTTAGTGTAATGGTTTGATTGTTTTACATAATTCTGAGCAAGATCTTGCTTTGTATAACCCATCGCCTGTAAATTTTAAAAGACTCCTGGTTAGGGATAATAACCCACCTAGCGATTATTGTGTTCATGGACATGTTAACTACGGGTTCTGACACGACTATGTTGACAATAATTATAAGCATGTTAGAATGGAGCAGTTTAGGAGAAATGTTGTTAGCGATTTCTGAACTCTGGTTATCTTATGAAGTCAAGGTTCATAGTCTAAGGACTGATTCTTGGAAAAGAATCAGTAATTTGCCTACTTAACTTCGACATCTTCGGTTATTTTATCAGTATAGGTGTGCTTGTAGGTAATGCAGTGCATTGGATAGCGCCGAGGGATGACAGTTTGGATGCGATTGTGGGGTTTGATTTGACGGCTGAGGAGAAGGACATCAATATTGGTGAAATTCGTTTGAATGGGCGGAATATCGGGGGATGTTTAAGCTGGATCACCCCAAAAAAGTTTTGAGCTTTGAGTTTTCACTTAACTAAGGTTGATTCGAGTTTTCAATTAACTAAGAGTGAGAGTCACTGTCAAGTCATTGGTCTACTCCCATTGACTCGAATTCTTTATTTTTATCAACGTCGAGTCAGTGAATAACCACTTAAACTAGTTCAAGTGGTTATTCACTGACTCGGCCTTTTTGTTGAATCACCTCCGACTCTTGAGTTTTGAGTCTTCACTCAATTTAGAGGAAGAGCTAGTGTTAAGTCATTAGCCTGTCCCCCATTGACTTGAACTCTTGATTTCTATCAATCTCGAGTCAGTGAATACTAGTTCAGGTGGCTATTCACTGACTTGAGGTTAACAGAAATTAAGGGTTTGAGTCGGTGAGAGGTAGGCCAATGAGTTGGCACTAACTCTCACCTTTGGTTGAGTTGACACTGACTCAAGAGTTGGGGGTGATCCAACAGTCTATTTGTTGTTTGTTACTACAGTTTCTCTCGTGCTGGTATGTGGAGAATGAAGGAATACGGAGTTAAGGATCTTGGACTAAGTTATTTTCAACTCCTAGGCCTGGAAATATTAATGATTTAATATTTTTGTCACCTCTGGCTTATTCAAAGAATAGTGATAATGTTTTGTTGGAAATGAATAATGAGACCAACTTTTTTTCATTACTTCTATGGTTTAATTTGGAGAAGAAAAGTTTCAGGAGAGTGAAGATTAAAGGTCTTGGTCAGGATTTATTTAGAGCAGAGATTTGTGTGGAAAACCTTGTTCCTCTAAATGATGGCGAGGACAGTGGAATTCGTGGAATGAAGCAGATAGAGCGACAAAAACATAGTTTAAATATTCAATTTATCTATTTAAACTGTTTCCATGATTTCTATCGTTGTAGCGAATAAATTTTTGCATTTCTGAATGGGCATGATAAGTCACAAAGATATTTTATCAGTTAGTATCTCAAGTTTCATTACATCTCTTAAACTTAGCAATAGATTATCTAGCAGTATTAATGTTAATTTGCAAGTAATAATACTGTAATCTCTTCTATGTTTTGATTTTTCATATTACTCATATACAGATCCCTGTTTGTCTTAGGGATGATTTCTTGTCAAAAGGATTCAAGCTGGTTTTGTAATCATCTATGAAAAGGACACAGAATGGGAGCAAAGGAAAAGGAGGTAAGCTAGTAATGTTTCACATTTATGTGTTCACTACCTTGATTTCTTTGTATTCGGGTTGTTTCAATTGATTCTTTTGGCTAAGCAGAAGCAGTTCTACATGTAACAATATGAGAAAAATTAATTGATTCAGTACATAATGCTTGAAGTGATACAGAATAGTAACAAATTGAAAGTAAGCAAGCTAATAATTTTTCTCATGCTATATGCTTACAAGAATTGAATATTAAGTACATTATGTTTAAAGAACTAGTGACCACACCCCTCTTGATGTTTTTCTTACTATGTAGTCGATTTAGCCATTGATTTGTTACAATTTTCCCCATTGCAGATACTCGAAGCAATTGAACACCGAAGAAAGTAGTGATGATATTGGATGGTAAATAGTTTATATAATGTTTTGCTTATTTTATGTAGATGGTTGCATTTGTAAGGTTCAACATTTATGGTTTAGTTGTAAGTTGCAGATTAGTTCGGTTGTAAGCTGCCGATTAGGTCCCCATAGATCGTTCATACTTAAGAACTGTTCAAGACTTTTTACTAGTGTTACATTTGTAAGTTGCCGATTAGTTTCAACATTGCCATGGTTTTTGAAAGTTCCTGGCATTCTAATGTCCATGTTTAGCTTTTCATTTTGCTTTTGGAGGTGCAAGGTTGCTTCAGTGTTCTGAAAAATAAACCAAGAGCAACCATCCACACACACGAACCAAAACAGACACACCGTCCATTTTTTGAAACGCTGAAATTTTACCCACTTCATAAATAGAACAATAACATTTCCAAAATAATTAAAACATAATTTGATAAATCAATTCTAAATTTTGCTAAACAACATAGTTTTAATCTATATGTACAAATTGGTTTGGCAGTTAGCAAGAATTAACTGAGATTATATTCTACTTGTACTTCTCTTTGAGTGAATCGCAAAAAATGCTTATTTTAATTTGATAGTAATCAGTAGAAATGAGTTCACAAGACAAACCCGATTCTTTGGTTTGTCTTTTAAGAACAATTGGATCTTCATGGGTTGATCTATTAGAATTTTAAAACTCTTTAAATCAATTAAAACTCAGAATTTATCACTTTTTATTCATAATACATAACTCATAAAACATAATGATTCAAAAGCTAATAAACATACCTCAAATACTTCCATAAAAGTTTGTCATAATGATTATACACCGAGTTAGTTTAGAAAATAGAAAAATAATAGGTTTTATGAAAGCTATCGTTTCTTCCTCTCTAGGGCAAATGATACCATATAATTATGGATATAATTTTTTTTATTAGCAAAATATTAATAAGTATTAAATTGGACATTTGACCTAATAGACTGGCGAAGACTCGGAAAAAAAATACAACTTTAAATTTAATGTTAATTAAAAATAAATGTTCGTCTTATTATAGTTTTGTATATTATATACATATAATTATCTATTAAATATTTTAATTTTGTAAAATAAAGTAAAGTCATGATTATATAAATCCTAAATCCATATATTTTAAATGAATCTAAAATGATCTATCTCATTGCTCACGTGAATTCTAGCATTGAAATTGAAACATTGTTTCGAGTTAGATGATGTTAGAAGCAAAGAAAAAGATTGCTTTTGCTTTGCTTGCTTGATCTTTGATAGTAATGTAATGTTCTCTTTCTAGGAAGGCTACAATTTCAATTCCAAACATAGTACAAAAAAGAACCACATAACATGTGGTTTTGTTTCATCCTCAAGCTAGGAATCAATGTTTTCAGAAACTTTAAAATACTTCAACTTCATATCTTATTCTTAATCTTTTATGAAATAACACGGTTTCTTTAACATTGTCTGGGAATTGAAGTGTTATGACTTATAATTCACCATTCTCATAAAATATAATCATTATTTTTCAAATATAAGAGTTTGATCATTAAAACATATTTGACGTAGAAATGGGTATTTATTAAATATTTAAAATACTTAAATATTAAAGAAATCCGATTGGTCGAAATGGATTGTGTAAAATTCCCAATTTGCCCTAATCTAATCTTTTCACAAAGATAAAAACGTGTAGAATAAAAAACTTACCCACGGCAAAAAGATGATCATATCAATTTTCAAAAAAGTATACGAATGCAGCTTCCTTCGGATGAAACACATCAAAAGTTGATTCTGTCAGAAAGATATGAAAACAATTTTTAGAATAATAGAAAGTAAAGTTATATTCTTTTCAAACGTTTTTAAACAATGTTAAAATAATCGAAAACATTAGAATTTAGAACTATTAAAAGTTGTATTCTCATGAATTTTTTAATAAGATTCTAAATATTTATATATATTTTTTTATTATAAAGATAATTTTTTCAATAATTTCCTGAATTTTATGTAAATTTTACATTTATAAACAAAGTTATTGTATATAATTAGACAAGATAATATTAATTAATAAAAATAAATAATTGATGCTCGTCAATTTATAAATACTAATATATATATATATATATTAAGAAATAGAAAATAAAATTTTAATAATATTTAATTAAAAATAATATTAAAATACTAATTTTTTAAAAGTTAATATATATAATAATATTAATTAAATAAAAAAATTATGAATTATATTATAATTAATATTTCTATGCGACATCGAAGAGTTAAAATCTCTTAATTATTGTTACAAATTTGTTAATACAAAATATCCAACCGACTTTAAATAAAAAAAATTATAAGACTAGATATGAATTTTTCTTTTAGCTAAATAATTATATTACCAAATTCCAAGTGGGTCCCAAATCTCAAGTAACTGCGACTTCTTTTCACATGAAATTTGCTTTCCAATCGACTTCCATTTCTACCGTTCGATTTCCACGTCGATTATCAAATTACAAAAATACCCTTCCTAAATTAAAATTAGGGTTTTAAGAAAAAATGATTGTTTTTTATATTAAAAATTAAAAAATATACGCGTAATAAAATTATATTCAAAATTAATCATTCATACTTTCGAATATAAATTTTTTTTCATGTTTAGAAGTTAATTTTTGAGTATAAAAATTTTTTTCATGCTCAGAAAATTAATTTTTGAATTTCCGACTTTGGTCATTTTATAATTTTATAAGGTTACGTGATATTTTTCAATTTTTTAATATGAATACTGATGATTTTTGCCTAAATCCCTGCACTTGTTTAGTCTTACTCTGTACGATAAGCTGACCTGAGAGTCCTCGCTTCACACAATCTTACGCCGCTCATTTCTTGCAGCGGAAGACATCAGAGCTTGAAAGTTATGGCTAGTCTTCCTTTGGACATCATCGCCGACGTACTAAGCCGATTAGAAGTCAGACAACTTCTATGTTTCAGGTGCGTGTCCAAAACCTGGCGTAAATTAATCGACGGTTCCGATTTCATCAAACTTCATCTCACCAACTCCATCCACTCCAACTCCAGCTTAAACCAGCTCCTAATTCTGATAAACCCGAAGAATCTTTACTGGGTACGCTTGAATTCGCTTAATTTGGCTTCAGTACTTGATCATCCATTGATGTGTTACAGCCACAGTGTTAAACTCCTAGGTTCTTGCAATGGGTTGCTCTGTATTTCCAATATAGTTGATGATATTGCTTTTTGGAACCCATGTACGAGAAAGCACAGAGTTTTACCCGTTTTAACGCAGGATCGTAAGCGATTTCCGGGTACTTCTGGGTATAGGTCATCTGTTTATGGATTTGGGTATGATTTAGTTCATGAAGACTATAAGCTTGTTAGAATAACTCAGTTTTATGGGGTAGAAAATGAGTCATTTGAGTCTGAGGTTAAAGTTTATAGCTTGGCAAGGAATTATTGGACAAGGATTAGAGGGATTCAGTATGTTCTTCGATACTCAGAAACAGATGGGGTCTATGCTTGTGGTGCTTTACATTGGGTAGTGAGAAGGAATCTTAAGCTCGAGGAGTGTGATATCATCGTCGCATTAGATTTAGCTGTTGAGGATTATAAAGAGGTGCCACTGCCTAAGTTCAAGGGGAAGGATTTTATGTTGGAGGTGGGAGTGTTGGGAGGGTGTTTGTCCGTGGTTGCGAATTACTCCAAAGTTCGTTCAGATATTTGGGTGATGAAAGAATATGGAGTGCAGGATTCGTGGACAAAGTCGTTCTCGGTGTTGCAAGAACAATTGGTTGGGCCTTTGAGAACTATAAGGCCTTTAGGTTATTGTAAGGGTGGCAATGAAGTTCTCTTGAGGCGATATAGGTCGAACCTGTTACGTTATGATCTGAACAAGAATATAGTTGAGGATGTTGGGATCCGTCGTCCACCCTATATATGTGATGTGGAGACTTGCTTGCAAAGCCTTGTTTCACTCAATATGAATCGAGGAAATCGTGGAAGGAATCAAGTAGCAGGAGACTATACAAAGAAAGTAAAGAAGAGGTAAACAACTAAACAACGGCAAATTTTGCTCCTGATACCTTTTTTTGTTCAATTTATTGGCTTTGCTATATCTGTATAGACATCGTTTTTGTTATAGTCAATGCTTTGATTGCGTAAATGACTAGATAGGTAGTTTGTACTAATTAAGGGTTCAAAAAGTACATTTGTGAAGGTAATAAGATTTCAGTTTCTCTATCTCTGCAGAGTAATTATGTAAGAATATTAGAAGAAAAGTGCTTTATATTTCATAGTATAACAATTAACCTTTTTATTTTTTCAGGGATGATTTCCTGTCGGTGGGGTTCAAATTGGTGTTATAGTCATATAAAAGAAGGAAAGGCGACAGAGTGGGACAAGGTAGTTGTATAACTTGTACTATAATTTTACTCTATTTTTGTTTATTTTGTTTGTTATTCAGGCAGTGTTAACTTGTATGTACAAAATCGGTACAGGACAGATTCACAGAGTATTCTAGAAAAAATAGAGAGTGGCACCGGGATTCAGTAAGTTTTGTTAAATTTATCAAGCTGTGGAGATCGATGAGGGTTTTTTTTCCCTCCCCTCTGCATCTGCGGCACTTAATTTCTTAATGTTATGGTGCTTTCACTTGCTAGGTTTTGGTTAAATATATGTGAAATTCTGAAGATAGTCACAAGTTAAAATAATTTTTCATATAACCTTGTTGAATTTCTTCGCATGGGATTTTTAGATATGAAATATATCATGAATATAACCTGTAAAACGAACTTATTTTCTCTTTGCTTGATATTTGAAATAGAAGTAGAACTGTGGATTTCTCAATGCCCATTCCACAGAGAGTTAGATTACGCTGCAGATAACAGCAAGGTTTAGGCCCAATTTCTGCTCATCCACATTATCAAATTTTACTGCTCAGGAACAATCTTAGGCGGTCACCTGCATATCATTTTTCAGCTTTCTAGCTTCTGAAGCTCTTCTTCACCCTGTTTTTCTTTTTCTTTTTTCTTTTTTCTTTTTATCTTTTTGTTAAGAGTGTTTATTATTTGTGATATTGGATGTATAATACTTAAAACTACAAAATACTGTTAGCTAGCAAATGCATAGTGTTCAAGAATGGCTGATTTTTCTTTGTCAGCTACAGTGAACACTCACTGCTAGAAAAACTTTGATGAGTCAGCTTATTAACATGAAATAGTTACAAAAATTTGAGCTTAAGAAAAGCTTGTAATGCTTGTAATATATGTTGTTTTGTGCAAATTCTTTCTCATAGCAGCTACTACCTCAAATTCAAAATAGATAGTTCTGTTATATTCTACCCAAGTTATGCTATTGTTATCAAATACTAGAACAGGATTCAAATATGTAAAAAAGTTCATGAAAATGCATAATTCTTTTTCAAATTTTATTACTCCATGCCTCTGGCTGATGTTTTAATTAGTTTTAGATAAAACAATAGTTTTGAGAACAGATTATTCTTTTGCTATTGTTTGGTTGATGAAGATTTGAGTCCCACTTAAGTTATGAAATATGTTAAGAAATAAATCTAAATTTTAATTATGGAGCTGAGCTGATTATAATGTTATTAAAAATTATATAAACTTGAGGAAAGGTTTATGTTTTATTGAAAACCTTTTAAAAATAAATAAATTCTTTATGATTTATTGAAGTTTTCTATAGAATATAGATATCTAGAAATGTGATATTTGTATGAGAGATAAAATGACAAATAATTTATCATAATTTTCTTTACTTCAATAAATCTCATGTGATAATGCATCGAGGCAGCTAAGAATATAATTTTTATACAAGATATGATTATTTAATTATCACATAATTTTTATAATTTATTTTTTCATTCTCTTAAACTTTTACCTTAGTAAAAATATAAATCATATAAAAATCGTGTAACACTCCTAAATCAGTTTATATAAAGAATTTGAATAAAAAAATTATATTTTTAACACTATTAAAAAAAGTTATATGACAATTAAGCGATATTAAAAGTATAAATCTTTTATATAAGTTAATATAAAAATAATAATAATAATAATAATAATAATAATAATATAATATTATCATATTAATTTTCATAAATAAAATTTATATTTTTAAAATTATAAATGATATTTTTTTAAACCATAAATAAAATTTATATTTTTAAAATTATAAATGATATTTTTTTAAACGTATTTCTGAAAGAGATATATCTACAAAAATATTTTCATTAGTTTGAAAAAAATCATTTTTCTTCTCTTTTGAGATAAACTGCCAAAAATTTTAAATGAAATGGGAGAATAAAATCCGAAATCCTCTGCATTACCATTACACGAAATCACTACCCTCATTAATGACATTAAATCGTGGATTCTCCCATAATCAAATCTGCCTAGATATTCTACAATTTCTTTATGGAATCCAGATTTTTAATTGATACAGCATACTCACATGCAATTTTCTCTTTCGTAACACTCCTCAAAACCTACACCATTTTCTTCTCCATAAATACTTTCCTTCATTTTCTTCTCTTTTCCTACAATCCAAACAGAAAAAACAGCAAAATGACCTCAGAGAATTCATCTTCCCCCTATGTCTCAGCAAACCTTCCTTCTGAAATAATCACTGAAATTTTCACTAGACTTCCTGTTAAATCACTTTCTAGATTCAAATGTGTATCAAAATCCATGCATGCAATGATTAACAATCCCATATTTGTTAAGAAACATCTTCATAAATCAATGCAAAACAACCCAAATCTCATCTTGAGGAATGAATTCAGACTTTTTAGTGTCGAGGTCGACGAAGAATGCATCAGCAGAGCTCAAAAAATCAAACTCCCTTTCGCATTATCTCTTGATAACGTTGAGGTTTCAGGTTCAAGCAATGGCCTGCTTTGCATATCCGATCAACGATGCAATGAAGATATCTTCCTCTACAACCCATCAACAAAATTGTACAGCAAACTCCCGTTTCCAAAATTCGATGTTCCAACCATTGAAGATACTTGTTTTACTTCATTAGGTTTCGGATATCACCTGGAAGAAGATGACTACAAGGTAATAAGATCCATTTACCTTTACAACAAACCTTTTATCGACATCGATTCTTACGAATGTGAAGCTAGGTTTTACTCTTTAAACACAAATCAATGGAAGAAAATCGGAGCTATCCCATTTCACCTCAGTTCTCGAGATGCTGTTTCATTTAACAATCGTTTTCTTATCTGGAAAGCTTCTCGAGGGTTCGGAAGAGGAATGTCGGTGCTGGTTGTTTGTTTTGACATGAACTCAGGGCAGTTTGCAGAGATTCAGCTGCCTGAAGTGAAAGACAACGAGAGCTTACATTTTGATGTGGGTGTATTTAATGGCGAATTTTCAATCTATAATATGTGGAGATCGAGTAGAGTTGAGGTTTGGACGATGAAGGAGTTTGGAATGAAGCATTCATGGAGAAGACTGTTTGTTATCGGAAGAGAAATGATAATAGATGGGTGTTTTCTGAATCTGAAACCTATTTTTGTTATGAAGAATGGCAAAATCCTGATAGAAAAAGGGGACGGAGAATTGATTTTGTATGATTTTAAGAATCAAATTCCTGAAGATTTGCATATCAATGGAGCTCCAAGATGGTTTAGTGTCTATACTTGTGTTGAAAGTCTGGTTTCTCCCTTCAGTAACAGTCCTGAAATTGCATGAGATAAAAGAAGAGGGAAAAGAAAAGGTGGTGAAAAATGAAATTATACGATGCGTTAGATCTTGAATAATTGTTTATTTTATTAATGAAATTAGTTTATTTCTTTATTTTCCTTTATTAGTAATGTTCTTTGTTTTGAGATTTACCCAATAAAAGAGATGAATAAAAATTTTCTGATTTTTG
>JAWDEX010000006.1:7850122-7887811 GCA_035221805.1 Trichilia hirta | reverse complement strand
TTAACTGCATCTTTTCACCCTCTGCATATAGCAATTTTGGGTTAAGTGGGATTTACGGTTCCAATCTCAATGTTGTTGCCTGAGATGTCATACAGTGAATCGCTGCATACGGATGGGATGGAGTGTCTTCATGTTTTATTTATCAATTTGTTGAAGAAAAAGGATTTATGCCTTGGTAGAGTGGAGTAACATTTGATTGATGGAGCAAATAGGGAAGGTGAAATTTGACTATTCGGGCTATTTTGAGGGAATTATGTGCAGCTTCTAAGATTTTTCTGGGTGCTGAAGAACAGTTTTGGAAGGCTCTGAGGTATAGAAAGTCACCACTCTGTTCTCGGATACTAAGTTATGAAGGAAGAAATGATGATAATAGGTGGCTTCTTGAGCACAAGGATGTGATGAATTTTGAATCTCAGAGTTATCTGGTCATGATGATGTTTCATGATGTAAAAGAAGATTATGAGGAGCTGCACAAGATGCTGACTGATATATCTCATTTGTTGGCTGAATCATTCAAGTGAGCAGCACTTGCACTAAACTTTATTATCAATATCTGATCTGAGAAAAACATAATGTCTTGCCCTTGTCTATAGGGCTGAACTCCTCAGCGATATAGAGAACCTAATTATGCTAGGTTAAGGAAATCAAGTCCTAAAAGAAGAAAACATAAATAAAATCCTAATGAAGAAAAGAAGATAGCGTCCTAGCATATGTTCACAGATCTTTAGGATGTTCTACATCCCATGGTAAATGCAGTACTAGTAAGTCTTTGAATGATATGAACTATTTTA
The DNA here is from genome assembly GCA_035221805.1 of Trichilia hirta. NCBI lineage: Eukaryota > Viridiplantae > Streptophyta > Magnoliopsida > Sapindales > Meliaceae > Trichilia > Trichilia hirta. The sequence goes on along the minus strand of JAWDEX010000006.1, from coordinate 7,887,020 downwards.
GTGAAATACAGAGTTGATGCAACAAAAAACTGAAACTATTAAAAGAAGCTGCAATATTTAGACTTCAGCCATTTGGTAAGCATGCACTCAACTCAATTATTTTGAACTATTCACTTGGTCATCAGTAGTTATAGACTACGACATGGGTGTTGAACAAGATAATAATAAAAAATTAATGCAGAATGACATGTTTATATATTTATTTTCTGTTTTCTTGGGGGGTTGGGGTTGGGGGTTTCGAATCTGTTGAATCTGTTGCTTCATGGAAAATATCTTAGAGGACGGTCAATGGATGAAAAGGTAGTTTGATATTATTAACGAGAAGAAAGTGTGTTTTACTGAATTTAGAACAATAGACGAAATGAAGGGTTTTCTCACGGAATGCTTTGTAGACTTAGAAATACAGTGAGGATTGGAATAAAAGCATTTTACCTTGAAAACTTTTTAGGAGCTTTATGTGCATCACTGTAGGGGTGGTATCTGCCATTGTGGATTATTGCATATGGACCTTAACCATTGTAATCTGTTGGCGGACTTAAAGCATCTGGTGCTTATAGCAAGCTGTGGACTAGCTTGAGCTTTACTCTTCCAACTGAGAATTATATTTGTGAGATATTGGTATTCCGGTACTGATTACCAGAAGTTCTTTTGGGTTCTACCCATCACTCTATTGCAGTGGATATGCGGTCCGTTAGCTGTATACTTTTTGAACTTTCTAGAAAGCATATTATAAGGTTATTAAATCTGAAGATGTATTTACAGGATTGATGAGCCTTATTATTTGGAATGGCACCCACAATCAATTGGCTGATGCATCAGTTTTTGCAGATGTTGCAGTATGACCCCTCAAATTACTATAAAGAAAGCTACAATACACTTTGCTTTAATGATACAAGAAAGACCTAGTTCTAAAGAACAGAGTAAATTAAGGAATGATATTAATTATAAGTAATCTTGATTTGGTAATTCAAGACAAGCGGATGTGGACTGCAGGGTTCGTTTGCTCTCTCCAACATGTCATACATGTGTAATGATGGATAGCTCAACCTTACTTTCAATATTCAATGCCTCTCGTTTGCTTAAAATAATATTAATAAGCAACTAAAGAAGAGTGAAATAAAAGAGGCCACCCAAGAATCATATCATATTTTCCAACATTTGCATTTTGACTCTGAATACATTGTCTTCCCTTTTCACGGACAACTGGTAATATTGCAAATTTTGAAATTATCAAATTTTTTCTTTTCTTTTTTGGGTATTATTATGTAGTAGGTTTTGATAATGAGTTTGTGGCATAAATCATGCAATTCATGCAATTTTTTTTCTTCTATATGCAGCATCTAAGGTGGATCCCTTGCACATCCAGTATTTCAACTTCTCTGGTCGGATAATTGGTTTAGCTTTGATGCACAGAGTGCAAGTGGGAGTAGTCTTTGATCGTGTGTTTTACTTGCAATTGGCTGGAAAAGATATTGCTCTGGAAGATATACGAGATGCAGATCCAAGCTTTTATAGTAGCTGCAAGCAGATTTTGGAGATGGATGCTGAGTTTATTGATTCAGATGCCCTGGGACTGACATTTGTCAGAGAAGTGGAGGAGTTAGGATCCAGGAAAATTGTGGAGCTTTGCTCTGGTGGAAAAAGTATGGTGGTGAATAGCGAGAACAGGGAGAGATATGTAAATCTTCTTATCGAGCATCAATTTGTCACTTCCATCTTGGAACAGATATCCCATTTTGTGAAGGGTTTTTCCGACATTCTTTCTAGCACTAGGCTCCAAAAACTCTTTTTCCAAAGTATAGAGATTGAAGATCTTGATCGGATGCTGTTTGGAAGTGAGCATCCCATTTGCGTTGAAGACTGGAAAGCACATACCAATTACAATGGTTACAAGGAAAATGATCCTCAAATCCTCTGGTTCTGGAAGGTATGCCATTTTCTGGTCATTACTAATTCATTTTGTGGGTTTATTTAAAGTATGGCCACCCTCCATTTCTTCATTTCCCCTCATATATATCCTGCGAAAAGCACTTTTAAATTCTGCATTATACCTTACAAGTAGATTTATGGTTGAATCTTCCTTGAAAATATACGAATAGCCGCTACGTAGTCTTGCCTGCACTCAAAATTAACCCGTTGAAGTTTTTATTCGTTTATCTTTCTCTTGTTGTTTTCTGTGCATTGCATAGTTTCTATTGTCTGTTATGAATTCTAATAATTGAATGGTACATTCCACGATCGATATCTAGAACTTGGTAAATAGAGGAGCATGCAAAAAATGAACTTTACTTTAAATCAAATTATGTTAATATTATACTGTCTGATTAATGGGCTATTCCCTAGGAAATTCTCATTCCTCCATAGAAGGTTAGTTATTGCATTGATTTACGGTATTCTTCGACTGGATTAATGGGCAAACATTTTTCCTGTCTTGTTAAATATGATTTATGTTTCCCTTTTATATGTAAACTTAAAAGAGCAATTTGAGAGACTCATGTTAGATCTGCCCGAAGAGTGATTAATAGTTTACTGAGTTTTGAACGGATGGTTGATGATCCAACTGGTTGAGTCGATGATTGAAGCATTTGTTCCTTAGTCTGCCCATAAATAGGTAGGAGAGGATGCATCAATTCTTGAAAATGTACTCTTCTAGATGAGACAAAAAGGTTATTAAAAGCATAAAACCCAAAAAAAATTATCTGCATTTGGATGGCATATTTAGAGCTTGAACTTCTGCAAGCATGTGTTAATCGAATAGTATAGCTATGACAGTTTGTGTCTGTTCTGAACTGAGGGATAATTTCCATGAATTTCAAAACAGTAGTCATTGCTAGTAAGCTGGAACATCTTTTTGAGATTTTGTTCTTGGAAAAATGTCTAGATTGTTGGAGGAATGTCACCAGAGCGGAGAAAGATTCTCCTCTTCTTTTGGACCTCAGTGAAGCATCTTCCAGTTGAGGGTTTCAGTGGTTTGGCTTCTCGGCTTCACATTTACAAGTCCTCAGAGCCTGATGATCGCCTTCCAACATCTCACACCTGCTTTTACCGGTTATGTTTCCCCCCTTACCCATGCATGGCTGTGATGGAAGATCGGCTTGGCATCATCACACAAGAGCACGTGGGCTGCAGCTTCGGTGCCTTGTGAAATACAACGCCAGTTTCTATCTGCAACAAGGGGTAAAGAACGTTTCTGACTGCACATTCAGGTTGTACAAAGTTACAGTATACGGTCATCTATTTATGACTCTGAGAATATCGTCTAGTTAATTGTCTCGCTGTTAATGATGCCATTGCCTTTCTTTGTGTGACTTTCGATAATATATATCAATAATACATATCTATATATGTATATGAATAGGACTAGCTCAGTATAATAAATAAAGGCTAAAGTAGCAGAAGCAAGCAAGGAGGAAGAAAATTTCTCCTTTCTTGAACTTCTTTCGCTAGTAGTAGGCATAACTATCGGCTTTCTGTTTTCCTAACATGTGATGTAAGTAGACTGTGCAGTGACGTCAAAATCCACAGAAAAATTCTTGCTCCGATCTCTTGACATTCTTTTAGTAATTTCCTTAGCACATTTCTCGTTTTCGTCGTCATCGTTGAATGATGCTTCAGAAATTTACGGCTTCTTGAAGAAGGTTTTTCTGATGATACCGTTTTCTGGGTATTTGTTTAGGTGTACTTTTTGATTTGAACAGCTTTGTGGAAATGAATGACAGGAACTTATTTGTTGATCACAGAATTGCTCAAAATAATAATAATAATAATAATTTTATTCAAACCTAGAGATAATTAACACATCTCATCACACCGTCAAACTCTCTAGCAATGATGCACATTGTTTTGTAAACCATTCATCATCAGCCACGTGGCAGGTACGCTGATATGAACCCAATTGTTTAATATGCTATGACTCTCCAAACCTCATGCAAACCCTTATTCAAAAAGCTTAAATCATAATTAAACAAGACTAATTAACATTAAAAAAAAGCTAATTAAAAACTTAACCCCATTTTCATATGATAATAATAATTATCAATGCAATGCTCTATTCTTCAGGCTTCTCAACCGTAGCTTCTGCGCTTGGTTCTTCAGCTTTTTCGGCTGGCTTCTCTTCCACAGCCGGCTCCGCCAGTTCTTCCTGCGGGGCCTCGGCCGTCTCCTCTTTGGTCTCCTCGATAACAGGCTCTTCCGGTTTCACGTCTTCTGTTTCTTCTGCTTTCTCTTCCACAGCACCAAACTCTGTTTCAACCTTAGCTTCTTCCACAACTTCTTTAGTTTCAACTTCAGCCGAAGCTTCAGGCTCTGTGGTGGCGGGTTCTTCTGAAACTGGAGCCTCTGGGGTTGTTTCCTTTGTTTCTTCAGTCGCCGTTTCGGTGGCAGCTGGCTGTGCTGCTGCCACTGGCTCTTCTGGGGTTGTCTCGACAGTTTTGGTCATCTCAGTTGTCTCTGCATTCTCCGGTAAAGTTGTTGCAGCTCCATGAACCTGCAACAGATTATAAGACAACTGATTAATCATAAGAAAACTAATATAAAAATTTATGAGATTTGAAGTAGACTATATGATATGATCTACGTTATTGAATCGATCAAAAAATCTAATCAGTTTGAATGATCATGATTATCGGAGAACTGATTCTTCATTATTCAAGTTAGATCGATAGATGTGATTCCAATAGTAAAGAATATTGCCAACTAATATAAAAATTTATACGATCTTCATCGAATCGATCATAGAATCCATATACGCTTGAACGATAGATCAAAACTCGAGTAATTAGAGAGAAAAAACAGAAGCACCTTTTGCTTCAACGATCGATCGATCATAGGCTTTTGAATACTCAAATGCAGAAGTACTTTTCTGCTTATGGTCGATCGACCAAGAAGCACTTATTTGAACGATCGATCCATCAAAAACTCGATTGCTCAAATGGGTGACTAGAGAAAAAAATAGAAACTACATGCAGAAGTACTTGCTGCTTGAACGATCAGATCAATCAAGAACTTCGGTACTCAAATGGTTAAACCAATGAAAAAAGCAGAAACTACATGCAGATAAGCGCTTTCTGCTTGATTCATCGATCGATCAAAAACTTTGAGCACTCAAATGTATAACTAGAGAAAAATGAAAAAAAAAAATTGAAAAATAAAAAAAAAAATGGGAAGAAACTACGTGCAGAAGCACTTTCATGATCTGCGTGAGTTAATCAAATAAATTTACCTCAACGCTGGCCATTTGTAAAGCTAAAAAATTGAAGATGCAGAAGTTGCTGAAGAAAGAATAATATTTGGAAGAATGAATGGACGAGCTCAGTGAAAGTAGTGAGGAGATGATCAAAGAGAGAGCTATTTATAGTGAAGTAATATGAATAAAATTAATAAAAAAAATAGGGCAATAGTACTTGAAGAATCTTGTCAGTTTGAAACATGTCATTGACACATGGGATATACGGTATTGTCTAATTGTAAATGTATCTTCATTTTTTATTTTCAAATAAAAAATTATTATAAGATAAGAATTGTTTCATATCATACCATCTAATAATTTTTTAAAAAATTTTATTAGTAATTTTGTGTAAAATAATATAGAAAATTAAATATTTATCTAATTTTTTATATATTAAAGTTAATAATAATTATTCGTCAAATTACTATTTTAAATTTTAACAAAATACAAATATTCTCACAATTTTTAATAAATAAAACATGTAAACGATAAATGGTAGTGGAGGCTATACCATTTCTCATAAATATTTTTTAATAAGTGATCATCAATCATGCTATCATGTTCTTCCATTTCTATATGAATTTGGCATGTGCTTGCATAATCTATACCTTTTCCTAATTTCTTTACCTATTTTTCATTTTAAATTTTAAAATTTTTTAAGAGTCATAAAATTTTTAATGAATAACTAACCCTTTTCGAGAGTTTAAAGAGTCAAAATAACAAAATATTCATATATAATTGTTTTTTCTTAATTAATTGTATTTGATTATTGGTACCTTTTCATTAATCTCAAGAGCTAAAAATCTAGAAGAAATTTCAAAGTTTTCTTGAGCCATCCACAATTTTATTAAACCATTTTAGGGAATCAAGAGCCAAAGAATTGAGTACAAATGTGGTTTGGCACCACGGGAACATTGAGAGGCACAAACATAATCAATAATAATTTCTTATTTTGTACAAAATTTGTAATGGTGCCCATTTTTTATATAAATAGAAAAAACGAAATAAAAATAAAATTATAAATTTATTGGGATCAAATTGATATCTGTCAATTCGTATTTTCCCAATTTTAATTTTTAAAAATTTATAAAAATTTACTCATGTATATATTATTATTCATAATATAATTAAATATATTCTCTTATTTTATTACATTTAATTACACACCGAATTTCAATTTAATCAATTAATAATTCAAATTATGAGAGAATCCTAAACTATGTATTACAATTATAAAAAAAAAATCATCTTTTTACTTAATTATCTCTCTTAATAAGATTTTTAAAAAATATTTTTAATAATACAAAAAATTTTTTACCATTTACAAAAGACAGTCACATTTTTAACTATTAAAGTCAAAATTGTTTTTGCTAATTTTAGGGATTTTTTTTTTTCCCTTCCCTTTTTTTCCGTAGTTACTTTTTTTAAAAAAAAAAATTTTAATGTTTAATTTGCAATAATAAATCATAAATGGAAAGCCGACCAAAAGCCAACAACGGGTATTAACTAGGCCGATGCTCAAGTGGGACCCACTGTCACTGAAATTGATCATTACCGTCCAAACTACACCCACCAGGTCAATGGGGTCCCATAACTATAATCAAAGTTACTTACCTGTCATACATTTTTACCCTTGATTCATTCATTGATTAATTCCCTTATTTGACCCGAAGCTTTGCAAAACGTCCGTTTGTGGAGATAAAAACTTTTGTTGGTCCCACACTGGATGCTTTCCAAGTAGGATTCTCGTGACAATGGACCCCACGTCCAGCCGTCTGATTTGCCACTCTTGTTTACAGTCATCTCTCTGATCATGTCCGCACTACAATCCACTTTTTGTACCCAAACTACCCTTATCTAGATTCGAATCCCATTAAACTCTCAAGGGCTTTTTTGTCATTAGAGCAAACCAATTAGAGATCCGAGAATGATGTTGGCTATAAACATAACATGATTAACTGTAAATCACAATTTAAAATAAACAAATTAACTCCGAATTTTGGACATAAATAATAATGTTTGGATTTGTGTATCATCATATAGACACTGTAATATATGACTCATTATATTTTTTTTTTTTGGGATATTACTTTTTTATCATTAAATTTTTTTTATAAATTTTAACAAAATTATGTCATGATAATACAGCTTCTGTAATGTATCACTCAATAAATATAAAAGTAAAAATAAATTAATTAATTAACATTCTTTATTTTTATATTTAAAAATCAGTTTGATTATATCAATGTTAATATATGACCGATTATATTTTTGGGATATTAATTTTTTTATTATTAAATTTTTTATAAATTTTATAAAAATTATGTTACGATACACTTCTGTAATGTATCGAAGCAAATAAATATAAGAAAATAAAAAAAAAAATAATAGATATATTTTTTTTTTATATATTTAAAGATTCGTTTGATTATATCAAATGCAATTCAACGATTAGCAATGTAATGTTTGTATATCATAAAGTCTAGACCATTTTAGGGATAGCTATGTCTTTACTCTTAAAATTTGGTAAGTAATATGATAAACCTTAACTTCTATTTTTGTTTAACATGAGTCAGCAAAAATTATAAAAGTAAAATTATTTAAATTGGTTAGCAAGAATTTTAATAAGAATTAGGATAATATTAACCATTAATAAACAAGTAAATTAAATTCTTTCTTTCTTTCTTTCTTTTTTTTTTGTCATGGAAAGTGAGAATTTACCCTTAAAATTTAGATAAATATACATGTTAATGCACACCTTATACTATATTGACTTGGATGTAGTGAGGATGACTCTCGACATTACACAATAAAAAGCTGATGATGCTTCCAACTTAGAATACCAGCATCTAAAAGAAAATTTGAAATATACCTATTGTCCAACAAATAAACTTTAATATTGAAGTTAATTGCAGGCAGTAAAATATGGCAATAAAGAAAAAAAAAATAAAAGTTATAGATTATAAAATATTTTTAGTTACCCTCTAATTGTTTGCTATGTGAGCTTAAGGATAAAGCAAATAATAAATAATTTTTTATGTCAAAAAAATAACTCTTTTTTATCATATTTAACTCTTTTTTATAAAAATAATTGTTGTATCTCATAATTATACTCACGTAGCCATTTAAGAATTAGCTTGACTAGTGTTTTTACAGACGACCGTATACAAAATTTAACTAGTTAGCTACAGTCCAATCATTAGCGTGTGTTATCTCTATCTTACTAACACACACACTTAATAATAGTTCAACAAGTGATAGTATTTTGTGAAATTTAAGAAAAAAGGAGCAAACAATCAGAATTTGATAAGTGGCCTCCTTCATCGTACACCTATTTTTATAGTCTTAGGTTATAGTTGCCAAAAATAAGGTAGGAAGTGGTGATTCTTGACTCAATAAGAAAAATCTTAAGGGCTTAACTAGATACATTCCTTAGTATTATTTGATTGATCTATCTTAAGTGCTTGAAATAATATCTCTGACTCATATTGGAGTTAGTGAGGTCAACAAAACTCCAATCTTAGAAATATGATACTTGAATGATTTCAGATCTTAATTAGTGACAAAAATAACCACATGATAAAGATGATGACATAGTTATAGTGATAACATGAACGAGTGTTTACCTCTATCAATTTTAAGTAATCCTATAATAATATTTCAATTTTTTGATCAAAATTTGTGAAGAGCCTATCTATCCACTTGACTAGGCATTAATTGTCTAGGCATTGATTGTGTCATCAATATTAGACTTATTTTATTTTCAATAATATATTTTAATTTTATATTAATTTTAAAATGTTCACAAATTTTTATTTATTTAAAATTTTTATTATTTTATTATAATTATAATAATATTTTTAACGTAATTATTTTAAAATTTAAATATATTAAATTATCTCTATTTTTATTAAAATTAAACTAATAAATTAAAATCTTTGTAATTATTTTTAAAATATTAGAATTAAGCAAATATTAAAAGTGTATATGTCTCTTTTTAATAATAAAATTATTTGTTTTATTCAAAAATTATTAAAAAGTTATTTTGATTAAATAAAGTATTTCTATATATATATATATTATTTCAAAACTACTCCTCTTTCCCATGTCATGTTCATCTATAGTTGTTAGGCCCAGAAGGATGGGGGAAATGTTTAACCTCAAATAAACTCTTCTGTAAAGGAGAAAAGGCTTTCATGATGTAAAATGCAGGGCGGTAAGGTGAGATGGTCCCACAAAAGGTATATCTGAGATTTTGATTGGTCTAACAGTTGTCGTCAAATCACTGGAAACATGCCACGCGTGACTTGACAACACAGTGGGATCAACGTAACTGTCTAATGGGCCGAACTAAATAGCAAGGACAACCTTTGTTTAGTAGCCTTGTAGTACACGCTATTCCCTTGTTTACAGTCACCCCTTCTAAAAGTTCTGTGTATAGGTGCCACCCACACATGAACCTTGATGAGGTGGTCCAATAAATTGTCACTATCATGGGACCCGTATGTACAACTGATTTGGTGAACTCATTCTGTTTGTGCCTACTATTTGAAGATATTTTACCTCCTCATCTATTTAAAGCGCGTTATTATTATTATTACAATTCAACAAAAAATTGGAGAATTGCATTTAGCGTTTAATTATAATAAAATGATTGTTTCAATACCATTATTAATATTTTTATTTTATATATTTTTTTAGAATATTTATGGTATTTTTTTTTAAAAACCTGTTAAGCATATAAATTTACCGTAAATTTAATCATATAAATTAATGTCATGAAATTATTATATTATCACATAGTTATATTTTTGTGAATGTATAAAAATTCAAAAATATAAAGAATAAATTATAAAATAATAATATAATTATTCAAAAAATTGTTTCGTCTATTTATATTTAAGAGAGTTTGTATCTTTAATTTTACTATTTTTTTATATTAATATTTTATGAATAAAAATAAATTATACCTTAATAATGTATTATTTATTACGTTAATTTATATATAAAAAAAATTATATAAAAATTTATATTCTTAATATCACTGTTCTCAACACAGACGTATGTATCTATCGATCGCAGCACATCAATCCAATTGTCAAAATTTTGGCTGTTTAAGAAATATTACAATAATTGTACCAGATAATTTATTTTTTTTCAAGAACAATTCAAAACATTGGACAAAGGCGTAGCAAGTCTCTATCGAAAAAAAAGGAGAAAAAACGAAGCTTCCTTCAATGTCTGCTATGATTATACGTACAAGTATTTTCACACGTCGTGGCTTGTTTGTTAAAATTGCCGATGGGGAGATGAGATAAAGATGATGAATAGCTTTTATGCTGGCAACTTGCTTTTGTTTTATTGCCACCATCCTTCTATCTTTTTGGTAGGCAGCGACCTTTTTCTGCTGGAATTTAGCAATCAGCATGGTCCATTTTCAAAAGTCGTGCAAATTAGAGTGGGTTATGATTTTGATATGACATGTTTAATTAATCAAAAGGTTTTAATGGTTTCCATGTTTCGTCCACCCATTAAAAGTAGATTTAATCTTTATGAATCTTTTAATGTTTTGAATCTAAAGAAGCTGTAAAACTTCCAATTTTTTTTCTTGTAATTCTACGATAAAAACATTTGTATCCCAGAACATTCAAAACCCTAACAAGCATTTGTATCCAAGTTCATTTAAAAACCAAGAACACAAGCTCTTTTTCCGGTGTCAAAACATGACGCCAAAACTAATAGATCATATTATATTATATTGCGATAACTTTTAAATTACAGATGTAAGATAAGCTCTAAATGTCAAATATTGATATAAAAATATATCAACCTTACTAAAAGTCAGTGTTATTAAACACCTTTTAATTTTATATTTTCAATACACAACAAAATCACCACAATACCAAATAAATCTTAAGCTTTAAATGTCAACTATTCATATTGATGTAAAAATGTGTCAACTTTACTAAAAACTGGCATTATCAATACTTTTTTAGCTTTACTTTTATAGCATAACCCAATTATTGCAATATCAAAAAGAACCCTAAGCATTAACGGGCCGGAAATAAAAAGTTCAGAAAACTCGAGCAATTTGTGAAAGTACCGCGTAGTGAAAATTTTCTTGATCGATAAGGGGAAAATAAGATGAAAGCTACAACAATGGTTTCTAGTAGTCGTATAATCATTGAACTCTTGCTCACTTCACGGATTCTGCCACGGATACAGTAATGACAGATGAAAATGAGAGGGAAACATTCCGGCATGCAATCACCATTCTGGAGCCTATTACGTGTCACCGTTGTTCAGCCAATTACAGGTTGCCACTGTTCAACGGATGAGATTCTTCAATACTGTTTCGGCCCGTTGCTCAAATTTTGGTAGGGCCCATTCATGCTGAATTATGTCAAGACCGTTTTTCTCAGCACCCAAGCTCTGATTAAAAAGAATATGCAAGCCATAGTTCATGAGATATTCAAGTTCGTAGAATTACAGCTCGCAGGATTACATTCCATATTTAGCAATATATAAAAGAGAAATCAAGAGAAAGCTAGCCAACATTCCCATCAAATATATCGACTTTATCTATATGCAAACAATCAGATACATGCGCGATCATCCCATGATTGATTTTCCCACTAAAAAGTATAATGTTCCATTGACAACTTTCCTGATGGCCTAATTTGCAGAATACAATTCAATCGAATAGAAACAGGTGGGACAACATTGATTTGATTTGATTTGAGGAAAAGCATCAGAACAAATCCCAATAAAATACAGGTGTATTACCAAAATACATTTTCTAAAGTTGCTGAGGAAAGCCAGCCATTATGTCAGAAAGTTGCTCAGGGATAACCAATGGCCAAGTCTTTCACATGCATGCACCCATATGCACATGGTTATGTTGCATTCCCAACAATGACTGGATTGGGCCAGCCAGTCAAAAAAAAAAAAAACATGAATTCTTCCCAAGAATGTTGTTTCCCCCATTTAGAGCTGTTACCGGGCCCTTTATAAAGTTAATGTTGTAGGAATCATAATCTTAGTTGGCATGGTTTTGTTGATTGCTGCTAAAACATAACAGGAGACTTTTCCACTAGAAATATTTTAATCAAAGAAGGCATTACTCATTTACAGGCCAAGCTAGTGGGACCGCACCTCCTCTGCTATGTGAAGCCTCAGGGAAGCCTAAATCATAAAATGCGACCGTTGACTCACAACAGCAAGCCAATCAACATAGATTGTACGATAAAGTAGCATTGGTCATCAGAGAAAGGTGGTCATGAAAGGAACTACAACCAGACAAAAAATCCATAGAGATGCACATAAAACTTGCAGCAAGATCCCACATGTTCCATACTGACATTTTAACATCCTAGGACATGATTTTAAGCAAACTAACTTACAAAGACTGAATCCCCCCTCACTCCCCCCTCCACCCCCACCCCCCTATCTAGCCATTCAACCACCATTCAGCTGCAGTGTTTTAACCAGATATCTAATAAAAACATTGCTACAAACATCAAATATATTCTCTTTAAGAAAACATGGTCAAATAGTCCTATCTTTTCTGTGGAGCACATAACACTACTTGTACCTTTACATGTAACATTCTTTGGTGCATAAATGGAGAAAAAACTCAGAATGTCAAAAATGCCGATGAATTATTTTCTTGAAAATTGTTATTATTAACACATTATTGGTTCACATCCCATCCTACATAATACTAAAAGACAGAGGTTAAAGAGCGGTATAGAATAAAATGAGAGAACATTAGAAAGCTGAAAGCGCGAAAACTTATTAAGACTTAAAAAATTGAATACAAACCACTCATAGTTGTACCTTGCTTGGATCAAAGCCAAACCCACTCATTTGCATCATACACTGTGTATCATCCGTAGCTGCATTTAGGGCGTCATAGTTTTAAGTTCATAATATTAGAAGCAATGAAAAACATTAGTGGTGTTTCCAATTTACAGAAAGAAAAACAAGATACAGATACCAGTGTCAGGAGTTTAAAATCCAATACTAACCATTTTCCTCTCCAAGGATGAGGCTAAACAGACCCCTTAGTCCAAACAAATTGAGGAAGTACCTGAAGCAAAAACAAATAAGTTGTCAATAATAGATGACAACAAACCAAACAGCTACCCAAAGAGAAGTGCAAAGCAGAAAAAAGGGCATAATTGACATTTTCTCACTATTTCCAGAGAATTACCAGGATCGACTGCTGACATAGCTAACATCAACAATACTCAAGTCAATCCCATTTTGTAACATTGACCTGAACCTCTGAGTCAGTGGGAATGATATCTTTGCTGTGAGAATAAAATATAAGCAGGCATTAGATAAATATTACAAGCACTAACTCTAGCCTGGAAAAAGAATAAGAAAATCAGAAAAAGAAAAAAAGATAGAAAAGGCTAACATTCTTACATACTCCTGCCATCTCAACCAGCTAAAATGAAACAAAGTAAACCAAACACAAAATATCCCATTTCAGAACAATAATAAAGAACAAACCTGCAACAAACCCAGAGAAGAAAAAATTGACCCAAGCAAAAGTAAGACTCTGGCCAGCAGGACAGAACGCAAACACTGTCAGTATCTATTCAAGCAACGAGACCAAAAGAACAGCAATTAAGTTTTCAGTTTGCATTACCTGGGGCATGAACATTGAAAGATTTTTCTTCATCATATCCATTGCCATGTTAGGATCAGAAAACATTTGCGCTTGCGCATTTTGTACCTGCTCCTTTGGCACATGCAATAATCGATTTTCCTACCATCACATCACAAAAGTACAGTTCAATATCAACAACAGCAGCAACATAACAGCTTACACGACTCGCATAATTAAACCATTAGCAAATTCCTAGCCTTCACTCGAGTATGAACAATACAGAAACACTGTGTAATTGAGAAATTGTATGAAAATTTCATCTTTGAGAACATGAATTTTGAAATTATAGGGTGCTCATTCTAAGAACAACTTAAATTTCAAAACTTTCCCCTATCTAGTCACTAAAACAAAACCAAATCATTCAATTTCAACACAAAATGACGAAAAAATAAAATAAAACAGCAAACCTCGTTACAGAAGTAAACTTTGCGAGCACGAAACGCCTTCGTAGGTACAAAATTAGCGCCAGCACGCAAATTCCTCGCAACAACTATCACTTCCCTGTTTAATACAAAGTTGAAAACAAGAATAAATCAAATTCATCTTATAAAAAAAAAAGTACAGGAAGAATCCATCGATTGAGTTAAGACTTGCCCTTCTTTAACGATTTTGGCATCGGGGATTTGGGAGGTGCGCATGAGTTTAGAGACGAAGTAGCGGAGGATTCCGATGAGAACCATAACCAACGATAGCGGAATCAAAACCCAATCTCTGATCGCAGTGTCGAGGACCAAATCTTCCGCCATTTTTCCTAATTGATGCTCTCTCTCCGAGTTCTGTTCTGCTGCTCCTTTTTTATTCGGATTTCCGAGAAGACGGAAGAATCGGAATTTTTTATCATTTTTCCCCTCTTCTCATTTGTTTGTAACTGTATAATTAACGAATTGTACAATTACACATCCAGTAATTAGACGACGGCGTAATTACACAGTTTTATAATTATACAATCGTATTTAATTATAATTATATAATATTATATAATTACACAATTTAATTATAAAATTAATTATTTTAAATATAAAATTAGTATAAAAGTAAATTTTAATTATTAATAAATTATTAAAATTTAAAAATATATATTATAAACTCAAAAAATACAATATAATTTTGATATATATTATAGATATTATATATGCTTATATATATATATATATATTTGCTCAAAATATGTAATATAATATAATATATTCCCAATTTAATTAAAAATTATTAATTAAAAAAATTATCAAATTACATCCATGATCCTAGAAACGTAAGAATTAAACATAAAATTAATAAATATAATTATCAGTTTGTCGAATAAAATAAAAAAATAAATTAGATATAATATATAATTTTATCTAATTATTTTAATATTTTACACTTGATTAAGTATTGTATCTCTGAAGTTACCCGTATATTACATGTCAATATTTATTAGTGTTTTGTCAAATTCATCACCTTATCAGGATTTATTAATTATTCTTTCATATCTTTTTTAAAATATGCATCATCTCAATTTCACTTACGAATGAAATTATGAAGCATATAATATGTTAGCATAATTCAGTCTTATTTTTCAAAATATATATATATAAAATAAAAATAAAAGACCTATCATGTACATATACATGACAAAGACGTCAACCAAAAAAAAAATATATATGCATTTATAACACAGAAACGTTAACAATATCTAGTATCAAGACATTAACAAAAGAAAAAGATTTTGCATAAGTATATCTGAATTGTTGTTGATGTGAAGCAGTTTTAGAGGGTAGGTGAAAAACGGTGCAATAAGAGAAAAAGAAAAGATAATATATAAGTGTTTCAAAGAGTTAAAAACGTAAAAAAAATATATTTTTTGTAATTATAAAAGTTAAAAAATAAAATTGTGTAATTACACTAATTCTTACTCCTTAAGAATTAAACTATGTAATTAAGAGGGTCCAATTATATTAATTACATAATAATTAATTGTGTAATTATTCTATTAGAAAAATAGGCCAAAATTGTGTAATTACAATCAATAACACAACTTTTTAATTAAATAGTGGCCAAACAAATATGTCCGTATATTCGAAGGAGGTCCTCAAACACAGGAGTTTTTTTCTCTTGAACGCAGCGTTTTATTCTGTGCCTTTGGTTGAAGGGTGTCGTTCCACATGTGATTTAAGTTTGTAAATTATGTTTGATCATTTGGACTAAAACGAAACGCATGCATGCAATAGAAGATGGATTCCTTTACCTTGGGATGAAGAAGAAGATTCCTACTTGCACTTGAATCCATTCACCGAACATCTAATTGCTTCATTATAATATTCTTTACTTGCATCAAATCAACTCCTTTCCCTAAAAAAAATTCATTTTCCTCTTCATTTTGATAGAGTTTCAAGTTCAAATCCCACTCCTTCAAGCCCTCTAAAATGAGTTTCATCTCTTCCTCATCGACCATAAATTGCAATATTACACCAATCCCAAAGCTTTCTGTTCGTAAAAACTCACCCAAAACTTCATCTTTCAACCAATTCTCAAATATTCCGTCCACCATTTTCACTTCAACGCGCATTGATTAATCCTATATACAGATCATCGGGTTTCACTTTAGTGCCATTTGATGCAAAGAACTCATTAGGATGTCAGAAGAGGATGATCATATGATCATATAGCTCTAAAAACGGTTCTAAAGCTTTACTCAGTGATATGCGTATGCAACTTCTTCTCATTCTTCCAACCTTTCAAGGGAAAGAGGCAATCTCTAGTCATGCATATTCATTCATTCACAACCAAAAAAAAAATAAAAAAAATTAGGATTATCATGGAGAAAATTATGAGTGATTATTTGGGTAATTTTCATTTGCAGCAAGTAGTGGATTTATTCAGTATA
The DNA here is from genome assembly GCA_035221805.1 of Trichilia hirta. Taxonomy (NCBI): domain Eukaryota; kingdom Viridiplantae; phylum Streptophyta; class Magnoliopsida; order Sapindales; family Meliaceae; genus Trichilia; species Trichilia hirta. Next base: position 7,870,247 of record JAWDEX010000006.1, on the reverse strand, counting down.
ATATCGAGTTTGTAGTCAAACCAACTTTGTATGATGGAATGAACGTTGATGTTGCATGGGATTAGGTTTCGCCCTTTTTCTTTTATTGATCACTTCATATCTATATCTATATCTATCTATTTATCTATCTATATATCTATACGTCAATAATTCGACGGACAACTACTAGCAATTTGTCGACCGAATGGACAATTGCATATAATAAACTGCAGACATCCTGACCTGAGAACGACACGATAAGGAGCTGAGAGGTCATTAATTTTCTTCCAATTTATGATTTTACCTTCAGAATGGAACAAAATACACGTACCATTGGGAAAAGGTTTTAGTTTCTACATATGCCAAATCTTTCGGGGAAAGGTGTATTGATTTAATGGCAATTCGCCATTTTCAATAGTCTTAAACTCATATTTCTACTTGGAATTGTTGACATTCAGGAATATGGAGATGTTTATGGAGCCACTCCTTCACATTGAACCCTATAGACTGAATTTGAAGCTTTCTTAGAAATTTTGATTGCGTAAAACGATATAAATATAGCATTTTCATCACATCATTTTCTGTTTTTGGTCTGATTTTGACCAGAAAATGATGGCAATATTGTACAAGCTGAACCCTCGTACAATTTCAAAGGGCATGACCAAAAAGAGATACTATACATCTTTTCTTGTTTTAGTTTTCATCAGTGTAATTTTATTGTTTTCAAAGCCAAATGTGAAAATCACGATCATGGTTCTTCATTTCTTATTATTAATATTAACATTTTGTGACTGAACTTGATCACAAACAATCCCCCCCTTTTTAGTTACACTACAAATCTACTAAATGTTACATTAACCGTCTGTTGAGAATACAGATGATACATTTTTGAGATACAACTCAGATTTTCACATTATTTACAATTGATTTTCACTCCATTTTAGTAAGAGAACTTGCCAGAAATCTACGAACATCACAGCTTAAACCCTACTCTAGTGCTTGATGATGGCCAGTCCCAATTAAGTTTTAACCCAAGTGTCAGCATTCAAAGACCAAATCAACTCAAATAGAAAAGACTGTAATGGCATTAAAACGTGACCTGTAAATGTGAAAGCACATTACACTAAAGCAGGGAGCATAATTGACACTATTGACTCTTTTACAATATAACTTGAAATCAAAGAAAGTATCAAGTGTCAACATGGAAGATTTGAGATTAGGAAAAAGACAGTGTACCTAATTACCAAACTTCTTTCAGCAGTTTTAACCAATCACAATCTCTCACAAATCATAATTTTAGTCTACGTGGTTCTGTCCTTGATTATTGACTGTTAACCAAGAGTAGTCAATACTTAATTCAAATTCAATAGATATTGCCAAATGAAGCTGTCAACAGTCTAATCAACGAAATGTTATACTCAAATTTGCACCTGAAACATATTGGGATTTATCATTAAATTTTGGTTTCATTCCAGTCTATATTTTGCGGTTAGCTAGGAAAAGAGCAAATGACAGTAAACATTAGCATGGACACTTAAACCCATGGCCATGGCATAACTACAACGTTGTCATTGGATCGTGGTACATACTCGTTATGGTCACAAATAAACATGTAATGTATAACATCACTTATCTAACCGTGTCAATGCACAAAAAACGAAAGAGAAAAAGGTCTTCACTATCTGTTCTACCATCAGAAGTGACCAGATTTCAAGGTCACTAGCACCTGCAAGAATAGATGGAATAATCCTATCATTTTTCCAACTTTAAACAAGAAGTAAATCAAGCAAATGCACAAATGCAATAGAACTAACAAATAAAATGAGAAGAAGGTTAAAAACATTCGAGGATTCTCAAACATACATTTCAAGAGTACTAACCAGTCAATGCTATCAGACATCATGACTTCCGGAAAAAGTGATTGCGTGCCAGCATCTCATGTATCCCCAATGCAGAAATGCTTTCACATCCAAGAAGCTCACGAAGCTTTGCATCACATAATATCACCATGGAATTTAGAGGATCCTAAAAGCACACAAGCAAAGCCACTAAAAGTTAATACTAATGGCTTTCTCCCACTAGGTTTTGAATTATTCAACATGGATAATCTATTAAAACACCGGCAATAGAAAATCACTAAAAATAGAGAAGAGGAAAAAGAAACAAACAAACAATTAACTATATACAACATTAGAAAACCAGTAACCATAAATTAACTCCTTTCCAAAGAAAAACCAGCTGGCTCCAAGTTCACAGGACAGTAGAGATGAGCTTTAATAAATGTAACAAAACTAAATCATAAAAACTTGAGGTAGAGAGAGAGTGGAAGTCAAAGTTCAACAGGTCAAATGTTCACAAATGAATGCTGTTGTTCAGACAAACAAAAAATTAAAGATATAAAAGAAACATAAATTTATGCACCAACTCCCCACCTCCAAATTGTTCACTTTTATGTATTCCCAGACACGTTTTGTGGCTTCAGCTTGAAGCATATCCCTTCTTCCGGTGCCCAAAAACTTGGTCAATGCTTCAGATATTATTACAGGAGATGGACTGGGCTCTGTACTTTCAGTTGTGGACTCAGCATCTGGCTTGAATCGTTTAGAAGATTCCTCTGCAGATATTTACAAGGGAAAGAATTGACTTGATACGAATTTTCATAGAACAAAATTAGTTGCGCAAGATGTGTTGTTACATACTTGTAGGTTCAAGTGGAATAATATGTTTAGCCAGTAACTTGTTCATCTTGAACATGTCAGTGCAGTCTGTCTCAAAAACCACACGCAGGGCATCATCACAAATTATCTTTCTCTTGTTACTTGGATCTTGGAGATTGTTTTTCCTTATGTACGCCCACAGCTGCTTCACAATCTATATCAAACAGAGCAGAGATTTCAAAAATCTGAAGACAACAATATACTTTTGAATGTCGTAATCATCTTAAGCAATCTGGGAATAACCTCAGTCCTTGGCAAAGCTGGCTCACCAACGATGGCCTGAAGTTCAGGTGAAACACCACAAACTTTGTTCAAACCCCCCAGACCACCTCTTCTCTTTGCTCCAACAGGAGGACTGTAACAAAATTACAAAACACATGAATGCATCAGAACATCCATCATGATCATATGCTCTAACTGCAATGTGATAAAGCATTTGCAGTGTGGGAGATCAAACACAATTCATCGAATCAACGATCATGCTAAATATAGATATAAAAAAATTACATAAAATTTACTAATATTAAGTACTATAATAGTCTGAACTTGTATGGGTATTACTTGGATCCAAACAGAAAAAAGTGACAATCACAGTGAAAAGTCACTAACAACAGTCAATGAAATGACAAAAAAAGTGCTATTGACAACTATCAAGTACAGATGCCGCCAAAGTCTCTTCCTGTACCAGAACTCCAAAAAAGATTTAGTCTTCAGTTACGTTAAAACAACCTTCAACACAGTGAAAGTTTTGTACTCTCATATGATGCGACACATAAGTAGAAAAACAACAATAACATCCCAAAAATTTCTTAATTTCTTTTCCTGCATTTCTCAATGTAGTTTTTAGCTTTACAGCATAATTATCAATTATCGTAAGCCAATTATCACCATGGGCAACATAAAACATAAAAGTAAAAGTAGAAAAGCGCAACCCAGCAGAAAATGGAAGTTATTAATATAAAATACACCAACTCTAAAGCAACTCAATAATATTTTACACAAGTAAAACAGTCGTTTGATATTAAAAACAACAATCCTGCTTGAAAGAATCAAATTTCACCACACAACGTAAAAAAAAAAAAAAAAAAAAAAAAAAAAAAAAAAAACACACACACACAGAAGAAAAGCATAAAAAAGGATCACCATTTAAAAAACAAAACCCTAATTTTGTTTCCTTGAAACAAACATAACACTATTATCCCCCTCCCACAAAAAGCAAATCTTTACATAGAGAGGTAATTACGAACCAACCCTAAAATAGACACAATCAAAACCGTAAGACACAAACATTTGAAGTAAACACTAGTAACCGAACATAAAAAAGTCACAAGAAGTTCGTACCTTTCCTTCGGAACTTCAGCTGAAATTTGATGATAAGCCTCGGTTTTTGCCACAGCCGAATGCGGCTGAATCAGTGGCTGCGGAGGAGGAGGAGCCGGCGACGGGTGAGGCTGGCGGAAGTTGAGTTCCTGAGGAAGCTGTGGGAGGTGGTGAGGCTGGAGGGCAAAATGGGGAGAAAATTGTTGTGGAGGAAGAGTGAAATGGGGATGACCTTGGAGGGTAAAATGGTCTTTTGGACCAAATTGTTGCGGTTGCAGATGCTGTAATTGCTGTTGAGTAGTAGTCACTACAACCTGCTGTTGCTGTTGCTGTTGCTGTTGCTGTTGTTGTTGTTGTTGTTGCTGTTGCTGCTGCTGCTGCGTCGTTGCCGCCGCCGCCGTCGTCGTCGGGTGTGACTGGAGGAGACGGCTGATCTGGTCTCTAATAAAGCCGGCTTTGTGCGACAAGTCGAGACCTAGCTTCGCTTCCAGCTGCTGAACGACGCCGTTTAACGAAGTGATAGCGTTCGGGTCGGATCGTCGGAGCAGAGTTTCGACACCTTTTGCTATTTCTTGGTCCGATACCATTGTTAGTTAATATTGTTCTCCCTTCACTTCTACATGTGAAAAAAAAAAAAAAAAAAAAAAAAATTAACCGAAAAAGTGGACAAATTCACAAGCAACGGTAAACGTTTCTGTCCCTTCTCTGTCTCTCTCTCTTCTCACTTTCTTCCTTCTCGCTCTTTCTCTCTCCTTCTCTCTCTTTATATTTCATTAAATGACCAAAATGTCCCCGCATTTAAGTAATTTGAACTCGCATCGCGGGACGGTTTTACCCCGTGATTTGGCAGTTGACGGGGAGGGTATAATTGGATTTGGTGCTGATTTCCATTTCTTCTGTTTGAAATCTGTTAAAATACGATATCACCCTCGAGACAAGAGTAGAGATGACGGGTAAAAGTGTAAATTTATGTAGGTTAAAGTAGCGATGGTGATAGGGAGGATAAAGTTACAATTGAAAAGGGGAATAAAGTGGTGAACCGAAATGATGGTGTCTTGAAATTAGCAACAGAAGTAAAGCGATGGGTTAAATTTACTATTTTGGCCTTGAACTGGCAAGATTCGAGGTGGCAATTGGGGGTAAAATGGTCAATTGAAAAGGTTTTCTTGCTTTTGACTTTGAAGTTGGAGGAGAACTAGTGAGGTTGGTGAACAACTGTACAATGTTGTTGCTGACTGACAGATCAGAAACCCTTCATCCGACGGCTGAAAATGCTTTGAGATTATTCGAATATTGGACATTGTGAAAAAGAGGTAGAAAATGAGTCCGGCCCAGATGTGATAAATTGGTCCACTAGGAATAATGGGCCTCTACATATAATATTGTGTGGGTAGAGTGGTGAAGATACATGTACTCACAGCAGAATTGTGAATTCCAATTAACTGAAAATTACCCGATTATTAATAGTTTGGGTCTAAATTCGAAATTGTTAATGCGTAAACTTGTTGAGAATGGATTAGATATTGAGTAATTATATATTAAATTATTTAAAATTTTATAAATTTACTTTATATTTATCATATTTTAAAAATATTTAGATATATTTAAAATAAAATCGATTAATATTTGAGTAGGCTACTAGGTATATTCATATTTTTAAAGAATATATTTATATTATTATTTTAAATAATGTAAATAAATTATAAATATTATATTGATAAAAATTTATATAAATAAAAAATTAAAAAATTATAAATATTGTATTAATAAATTTTAAATTTTAAATTATTTTTATTTTTTATACAAATTTTATTTATTATTTTTAAATATTTTAATTATAATATTTTATTTTATTATTATAATTATTAGATAATTTTATAATTAAAATATTTAGTTTAATTAATTTAGGATTTGATGGAATACAGTTATCCTCGGGTCGGCATAAAAGATGCGGGACTTGCGTGAATATCACACCCTTTATCGCAATCTTTTTACAGTCTCAAACATGGGACTTGTCCTGTAAACTAAGTATGACTTTAGGGTATACTATTGGTAGTCTTCCAAAATGTTTTTAAAAATTATTTTTATTTATCTACTACATTAAAATTAAAAAAATAAATTCTAATATTTGTTATTTTTAAAAAATAATCTAATTATCTTATTTTCTTATAAACCCTATTATTATTATTTTATTGTTTTGTTGTTAATCCCTATAATTGTATCTAAACCCCATAATAATTATATTTTTACTATTGACAAATTTTCAATTAAAATACATTATTTTTTGTCCAGATTTTAAATTTTTAATAAAATGCATTATAATTATTTTTTTATTGTGAATGAAAATATTTTTAACAGTAAATTGATGATTAATATATTTTTAATGATAAACAAGTAATCATGATAAATTAGTAATTAACTGATTAAATTAAATTGATTTAATAAATTGAATAAAGTATGAAAATTGAAAAATGTGTGTTATGAATTACTCATAAAATTTGGATTAAATTTGGAGTTGATCAATTTAAAATATATTTTTATTTTATCAATTTTATGAAACAAGTGTTACACTAATAATTTGTAAGAGAAAAAAAAAAATTTTAACTTGACAAGTTGATATTCTACTAAAGAAGTTAAAGAGTATTCATATATTAATTAGAAATATCGATATATTTCATCAAAAATAGTAAGTTAGAGTCAAAAGATTAACATATAAAGCAAAAAAGACTGATATTATGTAAAAAAAATAAAAAATTAAAGTGTCAATACATGAATTAACCTATTGATACTTTTTTTTAAAGAAAATTTTTAAAACTTCAAAAAGAGTGTAAAATATTGAAGAGATCGATATCAGCGAAGAGAAGATTAATACAAAGAATTTAAAAAAAAAAAAAAGAAAAAAGAAAAAGAAGTATCCATACATGAACTAAGCATATTAATACATGACATCAGAAAAATTTTTAAAAGAGGGACATGTGATATTAAAATTTAGACGAACACCAAAAAAGAAGAGATCGATATCCAGTTTTAAGAAAAATAAAAGTATTGATATATCAATTTAATATATCTATATATTAAATCAAAAAAATTATCAAATTTAAAGAAAAGTTCGATACGACAAGAAATATCGCTGCGAAGGCAAAGAAAATCCATACATAAACTCAAATTGAATTAAAATATTAATATATTATTATAAAACATCTATTTATTATGGAAAAATATATTTCAATGGTAATATTTATAATATTTAATATGGATATTGATTATAAATTAAAGAGCCATTGATGAACAAGTTAAAGAGCATTTAAAAATTCAAATCTTTGTTGAAGAAACAGAGAAAGCTGACAAAAAATAAAAATATTCATTATTAATTATTTTGTATTAAATTTTTATCTTTTTTAAAAGAGAGAAAATATACTCTACTCTCAGTAAAAATCAACTCTTGCCAGAGAAAATTTTTGTATTGATTTAAATTTGTTTTTGAAATTGTTCTTCACTTTAAGAGAAGAAAATTTGGGTTAAACTTCACTTGCTCTTTACTTTAAAAAAAAAAGAAAAAAGAAAAATAACTATGATTAAAAGATGGACTAGTGGTGCTATAAAATACAATAAAATAATAATAATTGAATTTTTGTTCAATAAATATTATTAACAAATATTTATGTTGATAAAATAAGGAAGTACTCATTAATGAAAAAGTGTCACTCTTTCTTGATATATATTTAATGGGTGACACAATTATTGTCTATTTAACTTTTTAATAATAATATTAAGTTAATATTTTAATTTTAACTCAATTATTAAATAAGTTGAATTACTGTTAATTAAAAATATATTATATTTTTATTTAATAAATAACTTGAATTGTCACCCTCAACCTTATTTTGAAAGCTTAATTGAAACTAAAAAAATTAAAATTAGAGATTAATATTTTTAAATTATGTTCTAATTTATTGTTTTATCAAAACTTGAAAACTAAAATATTGTCATTGCATTTTTATATTCAATAACAAAAATAATCACAAAATATAAATAATTATTAATTTTTTTAAGAAAAAAAATTAAAATCTATCTGTTTATCAAGTCTAAAATGGACAACATTTATAATTAAAAATAAAATAAATTTAATAATTATAATGCCTAGAATGGGAGGGGCGGCGGGATACAGTGAGATGAAAAAGCAATGTCTCGGGTTGTCAACCTAAACCCTACCTATTCCTCTTGCTCGACCCGACCTGAATCTCATCGTTTCCGGTTCTGTGACACGACCCGCTATAGAAAAGGGAGTAGAACACTAAACTGGATTTCTCTGCTGCAAGAGCTCAAGTGTAATGGAAAGTTTTCTTGCCTTTTCTCTGACAATCGCAAAGAGGTAACTATTTTTTTAATTTGTTTTTCTTCATAATTTGTCTTTTTTTGGTTTAGGAAATTCCAGTTATCTGTATTTAGGCGCTGCAATTAGTTATTTTGCTGGAAATTTGTATGTTACAGATTAAAAGATGATTTTTTTTAGCTGATTCTGACTGGAAATGAGAAACCCAGAATTTTGTTTTGGTATTTTTTCTTTGTATAATTGGTGTTTGGTTAATTGGAAAATGTACCGTTTGGATGAAAATTTAATGTCATAGCTCTGTAGATAGTGACTGTGTAGTGGATTGTGGGCTTTCAGTTGTTCATCAGGTTAAGCAATTTGGTTTTTCATTGTATTTGTTTATCCTTTTAGCTGATAAATTGGGAACCAGCGTACCCTTCTAAGTTTAAGTTGCATAATTTGTAAAATTCGTTAAATTGGATAAAAGATCAAATGAAACCTGTTATGATTTTTGGAGTTTCTTTTCTTGCTTTGAATGTTAGTAGTGTAATGGAATATGCTGTGCTTGATGAGAGTTTTTTGACATATTAGAATGGCTTGAGTGTTCTACAAATAGACAAGAAAATCATGCAACGAATGAAATGATACTCATAATCAGGAGAGTGAGAACCATGTTTTGATATTTTGAATTATTGTGTAATAGAAGATTTTTAAATGAAGCATAGGAGCTCAGAGATCATTATATCAATATGAAGTGTTTACGGTAGATTATATTTACACAAAATTCTATACTTACTTATAGAATCATACTGTATCAGGCTTTTAAACTAGATATCTGACTTCTACAGAAAATAGTTAATTTGATATGATAGTACCACATTTTCCATCTTATTGCTACAAGCTTTTAAACCATATATCAGACATTTTACACCTACTAACATGCTCGATATGCTCTTCTTTAAGTTCATGTCGTGTGCCACTGCATATGTGAGCTATACAGATGGGTGGCCAAATGTTTTTTTCTTTGAGTTATTGTGATTTATATATTTTCACTGGGATGGTTTCATCCATTTAACAAGAAGATACTTGAAACTCAGAAATCACTAAGTGAATGATAGAATTGATCTCCACCTGATTATTTTTTCTTTGTTGACCAGTTGAATCTATTTTTGTATACAACTCCTTGTAGTATTTTGTGTTTGGAATTTTAGAGTTTCATTTTCTCATATTGATTAAAGTTTTTTTTACAATAGATCTACCATATCCATATCAATGGTTGCAGGAACAAGCGAGGAAAGCCTTAGAAAGTGCTTTGGGTGGAAAGAAAAGGGAACTTGAAAAGTGGAACAAAGAGATTAAGAGAAGAGAGGAGGCTGGAGGTGCAGGTAATGCTGGCGGAGGAGGTTGGTTTGGATGGGGAGGACGGTTTGGATGGTCCAATGGTGACAATTTCTGGCAAGAAGTGCAGCAAACAAGTCTTGCTGTGCTAGGTATTATTATTATGGTAATCAGTTTTCTTTGTTCAACTTTAAAGGTTGTAAATAGCGTTATGTATGATTAGGATCACTTCTTACTGTCTCTCACAATTTTATGTTTTGCATTTACAGTATCTTATAGTTGCAAAAGGTGAAGTGATGCTAGCCGTAATTTTCAATCCACTATTGTACGCTTTGCGAGGGACAAGATATGGGTTTACTTTCATAGCATCAAGGTTCCTACAAAAGGCATCACCAAACAGTAAGGCTAATTTTGATGATATGTCAAAGAAGGAAGTCTATACTCGTCTCTCAGCTAAAGAGAGAGTCTTTAAAAAATGGGGAAGCGATTGATTATTTGGTTTCGTGTTTGAAGGTTACTTGAACCATTTGAATATTAGATCAAACATTTGATAAGAAAATGCTGAGGTGCAGTCTCTAGTTGAGTTTTTCTTTTTTTTTTTTGTAGCGGGAAACGCCTTGTACTATAACTGAGTTTTTTATGATTCTTGGAATCCTAACCCTTAATTCAGATGAATTTGACATTCATTCTTGATCATTTGATTTTTGAGCAATTTTAAGATAAGCAAAGCATACTCATCTTTGCAATGCATGTAATATTCCATTGAGAAATTCTGAATTACACCTTCTTCTCATTGTATAAGATTGACTGGATATGCACTGCTTGGTAAATTTTTTGTGTGTACATTTTTTATAGAAATGCTATTCATCTTAAAAATGCATCCCAAATAATGTGGTATTCATTCATTGGATAATGGAAGGATATAATAACTCATTATCCAATAAATGCTTGCCACCTCTTGTGCCATGTCATTCTTGATGCATTTTAGGGAAGACTAGCATTATTGATAATATTTGTTCTTTTATTTTTTAAGATTTCCTTTTGTATTTTTGCTGGCGATGTATCAAATGGTATGGAAGTTGGTAAATGACATGAATATTGAATTAAATTATGTACTGTTTTAAGTACTACATAAGCTTCATGTCATTTTAACATGGAATGGAGGGCCATGCTAATTAATGTGCATATTTCACCATCATATTCATCTTAGCTGTCTCTGCTTTATGCCAGGAAATCATAATGTGGATAAAGTCTTTTTCTTTTGGCAAATGAATAGCTTTAGTACACGAAAGCCTGACTATTTTTGTGTATTATTTTCCTCTCTTGAATGTTTTGTTTTCCTTCTATTTTTCAATTTTTAAAGAATGACATTTTAGGTTTTATCGAGAGGATGGTTTTGTCTCCCAATAATGATACTATATAGAATCACTAATTGTCAAATATAATTTATAAATAAGATAAAAGCTGATACATATTAAATAAATTGATGGTTATGCTTTTAAATTAAGAGCATGCTTGCAATTAAGATGTTGTATTCTTAGTTCTTATAGAATGAAAAATATTAAATGTTAATTAAAAATAAGTATATTTGGTTAAAAATTATTGTTATTAAATATTTTAACTGAAAATTATTAATATCAAATATAGTTTAAGTAAAATGATTGATATGAATATATTTATGGTTTGCTATGCCAATTTGGATATTGAAACAACAATAATCTCAAACCCTGTGAAGAATCCCTAAAATTATGATTGGTGTAGTTGTATCAATCCATCAACTTTAGAAACCATGAGAGCATCATTGTTCAATTTCAACATCTGGGGTTAGCCAAGAAAAGACTCAGATAAATAATTCATCAATCCGTTAAGAAAAAAGAAGAGGGACCAAGAATAAAAGTTCAAATTTAGTTCCACCTAAAACTCTTGTTACATAGTCTTCTCATGACTAAACTGCTAATTGAGTTGGAGGGTTTTCATTTTCTTCATTTTCAAGCCATTAATTCCAATAATTTTTTCATCATAAAGTTCTGAATCTCTGCCTAAATTGAAGCAAAAGAAAGAAATGTATAAAGAATTACAGAGAGATTCCACAGCCAATGATTTCTTTCATTTTCTTTTCTTTTCTTTCTAATTGTAAATGCATGGAAGAGTCTAGGAAACCATCATTGATTAGTTCATGAAATCATGAAGCATAATTAATTATATGTAATAATTTCTGTGGGGTATGAGTTATCTTTGTTAATTGATTCAATAACTTGATTATACCAAAACAATGTAAGAGATTTGAATTCAATCTTTCAAACCTTGCAACTTCATAATGCATATTCCAATAATAGCTTCGAGAAGGGAGATAATTCATCTTTATCACCATCATAATCAAATAATTTTAAAATTCAAGGAGTATTGACAAGTATATAAATTCGCAAATTATGTTATATATATATATATATATTTTAGACTTTTAGGTATGACTTATACCTCTTTTAGTATTATTTTTAACTCTTTTATTATAATTTTTAATTTATAATAATTTACAAAAATGCAATAAAAATATTAAAAATAATAACAAGAGAATTAAAATTGCAACACCACCCAATTAGGAAAATTAATTCCAATTATCATATTATATTTATATCGTATCAAATAAAGAATTAACATATTTTAGGCAAGCCTAACATTGATTGTTAAATAGATTAAATGAATTATAATTATATCACCGGTTTAATATATATATATATATACACGCGCACACACAATGTTAACTACTCAAATGCTAATTAATGTTATTATAAATATAGTTAAACACTGTTAAAATATAATAATTATATTTAAATATTTTTTACATATACAATTATAAAATAAATTTATTAAACCATGAACGAGTTGATCTAATATAATTATTTAAATAATTAATAGTATTATAAACAGATTAACGTATTGAGAAAACTAAATTCAAACTCGATCTCAATCTTAATTCATTTAATAATTATACTATTTGTGTTGTTTATATAATAATTATAATATCCTATAATTATTAGTCCCTTTGTGTTTGAAAAATAATTCTTATAATGTCTTCGGGGTGAGTTTGTAAAAAAATTTAATTCTATTTAAAAAGTTATCGCAAACAAATTGAAAGGTTTTCTGGAACTTCGAAGCCTTGAAAGTACAAAGAGAAACAGAAGAAACAACAACGTAAGACTGAAACTCAGAGTTATGCTTTTGTTTACATACGCTAAATGCATAAAATAAATAAATAAATAAATAAAAAACAATTCCTCCAAATATTTCATTTCATTCAATCGCGAGAAAGGGTCAATCCCCATTTTCCACCCACTCAATTCAACGCTAGGCTGTCTCTGTTTCCTCTCTCTCTCTCTCTCTCTCTCTCCTTCCTTGGTGTTTTTAAATGTCTGTAGATAAAAATGAACAAAAAGGTGAACCTTTACTCGAATCATCGTCTTAGTGGAAGCTAGTGCTAAGACCTGATCTTCACGATATCACACTTCTTTCTCTTAATATTTTCAGTGCTGATTTCAGAATTTCGGATCGCCTCAAGACCAGTTCTTTCATTTGTTTGTAATTGAATTGGAACTTTACCGTTCCCTTGACAAATCCATCTTTTTTTTTTCTATTCTTTTCTTTCTATCTTTTTCTTGGTTCTAAGGGGTATCTCTTTTGTTGGTCGTCTTGATTTTTGTTTATCTGTTGTTATCCTTTCAAAAGAGAGATTCTTGCCAGTTGGTTTTGGCTTCTATTTTATGTTCTTTAGCTTTTGTTCCTCTTTGAAGTGATTCAGTGACTGTGTTTTCTTTCTTATCTCTTTGTGCTTTGCAACTGTTTGATGGATTGTTGATGTCTTTGATGGTTGGTTTGGATTCAAGTTCCAAAAACGCAATGGGGTTTGAAGATAAAACCAGTGAAAGCGAAGTTTCAGTAGAAGCAGTTCCAAAAACTCCTCCTAATGAAGAAACTGTTGATGAACCAATTGGAGGATTCTCTAGACATATGAGTGAGAATTCTATTTCTGCAACTGAAGATGAGGAAGAAGACGAAGAAAGAAAGATTGAAGTGGGCCCTCAGTGCTCACTTAAAGAACAACTTGAGAAAGATAAGGTCTGTTTTATTTCTTCTGTTTTGTTCTTAGCTGCTTTTGTTTTCTTTCTCTGAGCTTGATTCTTCTTTCTGCAATTAGGATGATGAGAGCTTGAGGAGATGGAAGGAACAGCTTCTCGGAAGTGTGGATTTAGATTCTGTTGGAGGTATTAAGATTGAAATTTGTTGACATTTTCTTCTCTTGTTCGTTGGTTAGATTCTGAGAAAATTGATGACAGAACGACAAGTTTGATCTTTTAATCTTGTTTGGTTAGCTTCTCTTATCGTTATGCACCAGGGTTTAGAAAATACTTGAGTCTTACTGTGCTTTCTGATTTTTTATGTCATTTGGTCTCTTTATATTGGTTACATGAGAGTAGGGAAATTATTGAAACTGGGTTTTATTTTACACATTTTTTATTGAAAATGATGGTTACGAACTGTTGGATGGAATATTCTTTTGAATTCATATCACTGCTACTGTTCCTTAAGATGAAATTGCCCCACCTGCTTGTGTGTCTTTATTTATAGTTTTGTCTTTATTTTTTTATCATCTGTTTTAATGGTTTATCTTCAAGTTTTGATCGTTTAGCAATATTCTTTCCCTAAGCATATCAGTAATTCTGGCAAATAGAAATGGGACTAATTCCGATGTTCTTTCAACCGATATACGATGTGTGTCTCTTACATTTTTTTCTATCCATTATGGTATGATTTAGAATCTCTAGAACCGGATGTGAAGATTGTAAGCATTGCAATCAAATCCCAGGGCAGACCTGATATTGTGCTCTCTGTTCCGGAGAATGGAAAACCAAAGGGTTCATGGTTTACCTTAAAAGAAGGGTGTTCTTACAGCCTGCAGTTCGCTTTCAAGGTTAGCAACAATATTGTATCTGGCTTCAAATACAGCAATACAGTTTGGAGAACTGGTGTGAAAGGTAACCACTCTTTCTCTATATCTGCTCTCAAGTTTCAATACAGAATTGGGCTTCCATCTCATTCACAATGATTTCCTGGAAATGATTCCTTTTAACAGTGGATAGTACAAAGGTGATGCTTGGAACCTTCAGCCCTCAGGCAGAACCTTATACATATGACATACCTGAAGATACTGCTCCATCTGGTATATTTGCTAGGGGATCATATACAGCTAAAAGTAAGGTAAGTTCAGCCGTTGTTCTGCAATTTGCTCCGTAACTATCAGTTATTCGTGTTAAGACTGAATTTTGCTGCATAAAAAGTCGGAGAAAAAATTTGATTTCATTTTATTCTGCTCATTCATTTGAGTTCTTAAGGTGAGTAGTTGCTTTCATGTATATGGAAAAAGCAAACTCATTATCAGAAAACTCTGTTTATCCATCATTATTAATTTGGTTACCTATGCAAGTTGTTACCCTTGAATGATTGCTGCTAGCATTGAATGTGAATATGTTCATTTCATTCACTCCATATCTGTATGAATTACTTTACTACAAATCATCCGCTCAATTAGTTGTCAGGCCTTGTGTCATGTTTGTCATAAAGCGTAAATTTGAAATTCAAATTTGTGGACTGCCTAATGTCTGGACTTGTAACCTCATTTGAATTTTCTTTAGCATCTTGAAGACTGTATTTGCAGGATTACTCTTAACGATTTCCTCTGCGGTCTGTTTTCTCTGTATTCAGTTTGCCGACGATGATGGCAAGTGCTACTTGGAGATCAACTATAAATTTGAAATCGGTAAAGAATGGCATTCAACTTAAACTATGAACCCATCCTAGCTAGTTTCTTTGCTTTGTCCCCCGAAGTGATCCGTTCGCTTTCAAGTTGAAATCTGCTTCAGATGTTAACCCATTTCATTTCCATTTTCTTATTTATTTTAGTCCTTTCTGAAACTGATCATCATCATCATCTGCACAATCAAGAGAATGTGTTTCTGAAAAATGGAGCAAGTTATTCATTCGGTAGAGATCTCAATCAATAAAAGTTGAGCTTGGCTGTTTGAGCACACACAGACAATCACTTATGTATTCTTTTGCTTTTCAGTATAAGCACTTTTGTTGTGTTAAGCTCTTTAGTTTTGTTAGTTTGAGGTTGTTAACTAATTTCTATGGGGGGAAGGATTAGGAACTGAGAAAAAGCTTGCAATTTGAAGTTGAAAACAAAGCAATGTAAGAATGTTTCAAATTGCATCCCTTTTACTTTGTTCACTGCAAACTTCTATTGTTAAAGTTAGTCTAAATCAATCACTTCTGCTTTGTTTTATGTGTGCCTTTGCTTTTAATCAATGATTGAGTTTGCTCTATACTTTTTTCAGGATTCCATTTTTTTATCACCATGAATGAAAGGTGAAGAGGGTATTCAGTCTTGTTTATAAACCCATTATTTCTCTAAATTTTGTCCATATTCTTATTATCTTTAAACATAAGGCATATTTGTTACGAGTTGGAAGTTAAAACATAAAATTTTTGTTCAAAAGAAATGAACGGATTTTATTAAAAATTAGTGTTATAAAATATACCATTTTTTTTTTAAAGCCAAGTGAAAGCATCAATATCAAATATGCCCTTGAGCGTTTAGGTCAAACAAAAATCTAACATGTAGTTAAAATTATAGTTTATCAAGAATGAGGTGTTCTCCTAACAAAGTTTCAAATTAATATAAAACATAAGATAATTATTTATATAAGGTATGATAAATGTATTCTTCTTGGTTTTAGATTTCGGATATTTTATGGATTGCACCAAAAAAAAATCATTTAAATGGATATTAGCAAATTCTATTTGTAATAATAATATTTTAGAAGAGGAATTATTATTATTATTTTTTAATAATTTGATGACAACAATGCTATGTTTATGAAATTGAATATGAAGTTAATATATTAATTTTATAATTTTAATATTAATTGTTCTATAAGAGAGAGTTTTAGGCGGGATAGATGTATTATATCTTTTATACATTAATTTATTAAATTATGGCGATATCTACATTCACATTTATAATGGGACAAAAAATTTATTATAAACGACACATTATTTTATTGAAATTATTTTTTCTAATTTTTTTTTTTTAATTTTTGACATCATCAATGTCTATTTTTAAGTGGGGATAAATTTACAATTCGAAGAAAAAAAGAGAGAATGGTTTGGTGGTAGGGGAAGGTCCTAAATTTTGTGTCCCATAGTCTTTATGAAAAGCAGAGTGTCTATGTACACCCTAATATTTCTGGTTAATTTAGACCCCTTTCATAAGTTTGCTAAATGTCAGTCTCTTGAGAAATACATGTGGTTAATTTAGAATAAAAAATATCCAATATTTCTGGTCCATCTGGCCATTCTTATTGGACAAACCAGTGGCCCAAACAATTCTTCAGGCTTCAATCCTCTGCAGTAAAACATTAAACCGTCTGCCAGTTTGGAGCCTGAAAATGAACGGGAGAATTTTCTAACAGTTCTTTTCGCGACTCTCTAGATTAAGTTTCTAAAGGTTTCCACTCAGGTTCGCTGATCAGTCGGTCAGTAATTTTCTTCTTCAAATAAGTTCATAAATATTTTTTCTCTCTATTATCTTGAGGTTTCTCGCCAACCAAACATAGGTTTTGTGTGATTTTGTTACTTGCTATGAATATCAATCTGTTATTTATTTCATTATCTATGATGGGTTTAATAGTTGCTTTCCAATTCGCGGTTGTTGCTTCTTGGACAATTCTCTCTCTCTCTCTCTCTCTCTTTCTCCTTTGTTTAATTACGGTTAGTTTTGTAAGTTAAGCTGAATTTAATGGATTCTATATCAGATATTCTTCATAGATTGTTGTAATTCTATGAAGGGACCGGAAAGTTTCAAAAGAGAGATGCAACCAGATAAAATTAATTATTTCCTAATTTTTAATATTGTGTCCATAGGTTAAATTCTGGTTTTGTCTCAGGTTCCGTTACTTAATATATTGAAGAAGTTTGCAGGGGAAACGTTGACTGAGGCTGTTCGACCTCGTGTGGCAAGAATGGGATATCGCCTCACAGGATTGCCACAATACTTGATAATTACATGCGACGGTTCACAAAGAATAACTTCTTTGTGGGCAAGAACCCGACATTGGGTAAGTTCTACTTATCTTGGAAAGTATCTGATTTCTGTATATATCATGAATCGAAGGACTAAAAAGAATTGTTTCGTAACTTCACCCTTACTGTTATCTGATCCTCTCCCACCTCACTTTCCAGTCAATTTTCCCGTGAAAAATTTGGAATTGAAGGACTATATACCTTTACCAGCACCAAAAGATAATGACAAACTGCATTCCAAGTACGATCTGATTGCCAACATTGTACATGACGATAAGCCTGAGGAGGGATTCTATCGAGTTTTTGTGCAGCGGAAGTCGGAAAACTATGGTAATAATGCTCCTTTCCAAAAAATAATTGCATAGGTTTGAAAGAAAAGGCAACACTAGCTTGAACTGAGACGTTTGCGATCCCTGTTGTCAGGTATGAGATGCAGGATTTACGAGTTTCAGAAACTCTTCCTCAAATGGTTGTGCTCTCTGAAGCTCATATGCAGATATAGGAGCAACAGCAATAGCATACCGTCCTTTCAACTCCATGTAAGACGTAATCAATTTTCCATGTTTGAGGACGAGACTGAAGAAAGTAATGATCCCTTTAGGTTTAGAAACCTGTTATTTTAGAAATTGGCTCTTCCATTTTTCTCCATTGGTGATATATACAAGCACCAATTTTCAGCTATTAGTTTTGACTTTGACTTACAACAATCCATCTTTTGGAGCACTATATGTTTATTCCTGGAGAAGTACTTTTGACATGTAATTTTAACGTACAAGCATGAGATAAGAATAAATAATAGGTGACTACTTGGGACACGTGAGACCCGCGTGGGAGATTATATGGTTCCTTCTGTTCCACCTGGGGTGTTTGGTGGTGCGGATTGCTTTGAAGAAGAGTTTGACCGCCAAGTGGCTGTTGCCAAGGGTGGTTAGGCTGTTCTTGACCGTTGGATTCGTGATCGTTACGGCGATCTAGTGGTTCTTCCCTCCGCTTCTGACGTGTAAGGCGGACGTTAGGGCGATTGAATCATACGCGGCGGTCGGCCCGTGTATGAAGGAAGTTGGTTTGGTCGTGTTTTGACTTTTGATATTTAGCTCTTTGCAGGAATGTAATACGGTGTCCTAGTGAATCGCCGTCCATTTCATCTAAACGACGTCGTAAAATTAGTTGAGCCAAATAGATTATAAGCATTAATTATTAATATTAATTAGTTGTAATAATTATGTTAAAACATATAAGATTTTTTTTCTAGATTTTTATAAAATTTACGTTCATTTTATGACGATCGATGGTATTATTATAGGATTTTTTTTAAAATTATACTATTTATATTTTTAAGTTAATATATATTAACATTTTATAAAATATGAAAATCACATTAATTTTGTGGCCAACAATTTTAAAAGTACTTAAAAATATTTTTTTAAAGTTTAAAATATTTTATGATATTTTTATGAGATCAATTTTATTAGGGTGTTCGTATCAGAATATTTTATTCATGTGATGGGACGGTTTTTTGGTCAAATAATTTTTAAAGTTTAATTTTTGTCTTACTTTAACTCCTAAAATCAAATTCAATTAACTTGATCTAATGAGAAAAGAATGATGAAGTAATTTTATAATTTATCTACCGATTTTGCTTAAAATATTAGCGATTAGAAGATTTAATTAGTATCTTGGATTTAAAGACTCATGGACATGACTCAACATGCTTAATAAAAACCAAGTTAAAAGCTCTAACTTGACTTTCCAAGAGTTGACAAGAGAATGACTTCTTTTTAATTGCTTGGCAAAGTAGTCTGTTAGGTAAAGTTATGTAATAACGAAGTTATTTTTTTAACAATAAAATATTAAATAAAATTCAAACATAGAAAAATTATGGTAATAATTTTTTTTTTATCTGATTTCACTTATTTTAAAAAAACAAGATTAGAGCAAAAATGTGTTAAGGGTATTTGTAATAAATTATCAAATTTATTTATTAAAATATAATTTTATAGCACCCACTGGGTGTAGTCGAGTAGTTCTATTTTGGAGGGACATTTGTGCTAGTTCTGAGTTCGAATTTTTTGAAGTACATTCAGATGTAAGAGTATGGTGTAGTCAGAATTTTATCCTGTACTTGGTACCACTGCAGTATGGTCCTTCTACATTATCTTAATTGATTCAGGACAGGTGCTGTGTGATCTGTAGACACATATCTCAAAGGAGTGAGTGGCTGGCCCGTGTATGGCCGACCACTGCAGTAATGGTTGAGTATAAGAGTTTCCTCGTCTATCAAAAAAAAAAAAAAAATATATATATATATATATATATAATTTTA
>JAWDEX010000006.1:7833377-7850022 GCA_035221805.1 Trichilia hirta | reverse complement strand
TGCTTTGGACCTTTGCTATTGGACCTTATCTTGACATAAACCAATTGGACTCTTGGAAAAACACTCCTTGTGGATACAAAACTTGGACTCATTGGACTATACTATAACAAGACTACCTATACTTGGGTATAACAATTAATATGTGAATCAAGGTGCTATGCTTAAGTTCATTCAAATACTACTTATTATTGTAGCTTTTAGTGACTATAGAGATATGATAAATAGATGTATAGACATCCTTTCTCAATGGTTTAATTGAGGAAACCATATATAGATATATGCAACAATTAGAAAGGTTTATTGCATCTATAGATAGTCATAGAGTATATAAGTTATATAGATCTATTTATAAATTAAAGCTAGCTATCAAAAATTGGTAAATATAATTTGTTAATGTAATTAAATTATTTGATTTTATCAAGAATATTAATGAACCTTGTGTCTATAGAAAGAAGAATAACTATGCTTTTATATTTCTTATATTATATGTAAATGACATACTATTTATAGGAAATGATATAGGTATATTATCTGAGAATAAGTTATGGTTATATAATGTGTTCTCTATAAATAATCTAAGAGAAGCGACCTATATTTTTAAGTATTCGTCTTTATAGAGATAGAGTAAAATGAATAACAAGTCTTTCTTAGATAAAGTACATAGATAGATACTAAAGAAGTTCAGTATAAATAACTCCAAAAGTGTTGTTTACCTTGCAGTCATATTAAATATCTCTCAAAAGAAATAAAACCCAAGACTATAATTGAGATAGAAAGTGTATGAAGAGGATTTCTTATACTTTGGCAATAGATAGTCTTATATACGCCATACTATGTATGAAATCTAAAAAAGTGTATGCTATGAGCATTATATATAGATATCAGGCGAATCTTAGAGAATAACATTGAATCATGGTCAAAAGAATCCTTAATTACTTGTGAAGAACTAAAGATTTGGTGTTGATATATGATAAATGTGAGTTAAAAATTGAGGGTTATACAAATTTAAAATTTTAATTAGATATGGATAATAGAGAGTCTATATCTGTAATTATCTTTTTATCTATAATAGAGATATTGTAAGTTAGAAGAGTTCCAAATAGATTACAACAGCTAACTTAATTATAAAAGTTGAATATATTGCTGCTTATAAAGTTGCAAAAGAGTCTGTTTGGATCCATAAGTTCTAGAGTAAACTTGGTATGGTCTCTTCTATAAATGATCCCGTATCATTAAACTGTAATCATACTAGAGTTATTGTATAGGTAAAGGAACTTAGGTCTCACTAGAAGTCTAAGCATATTCAGCATAAATATTACTTGATTAGAGAGTTTATTATTGATAAACAAATGATCATGCAAAATATTTTGCAGCGGTAACGTGACGGACCCACTGACTGAGCCTATGACACAATAGAAATAAAATTACCATCTTATAAAGATGGATACGGGACACTATAGTGATTGATTCTAGTGCAAGTGGGAGTTTGTTTGAGATATATCCTAGAACCAATTGCGCCCTATAATTTTGAAATTTTTCCTTATATATATATATATATATAGTTGTAAAGTTGTTTATAATTATTTACAAATGGTATTTATATTATTTTACATATGTTCAATTGCTAATTTTATTACTTTTATAATTAATGAAAAATGAGATCCTGTGATGTATTATATGTTAAGACTTTATCTACAATGAGTTGTAGATATGAGTATAGAGTCTATGATTTAAATACATCCAAACAGGTTTCCAATTAAGGCGATATTATTAGGAATTATGATATTGTATAACTAGCATATTTTATTGCTACCACTAATTAGTATTTGATGCTAATAGTTGAATGATGAGTCTCATGTCACAAGAGTATAAACATGGATAATATATTTTTGAATATATTATTGAACATGATCAAATGCGATAAATCATATGGGTGATAATCTACAGTCAATGATGCATCGTACAACCGTACTAGTATATCACTAGTCCTTTTACCTAAGATATCACGACTGCTCTCTATATTTGGATACATCATTCACTTGTGTATATTGCATTGAGCTAGTCACGTCTGGTGAAAGAAGTTTGATGGCAATGTATTCTTATTGTATGAGAATAGGTGATAATTAAGATGGAATCTATTTTTTTAGATATTTGAGTTTAAGATCCTAAGTAAGATTGTCATATACGAGAATTAAATTTTTGGCTAAAGTACGAATATTCGAAAATAAGTTTTTGAATAAGCGGATCTCGTATATGATATGAGTTTCTGATATGATTGAGTTAGGGGTTTGACGAATTTATGACATGTACTCAATCAAGAGTCGACAGCAGAAGAACTTTACTACATAGATATACAACTATATAGGTTTATATGAAATCATCATTCTTCGTATCTGTGGATCATGACATGTTGCTAGAGGTCATTCATGATTATTATGATTGATTACAATGAGTTGTATTGAAGTAATGTAAAACGTTCGTATATGCTCATGTTTAGCTCACGATGAACCCAGGAGATTACACACAATAGCCAATTATTGTTGATTATGGCTATAATATTTTTGTAATGACGAAAATTAATACTATTCGATATTGATTGAATAGTATTTTAATTTTTTTAATGTAAAGAGTATATTTTTCAACAATAATGCGTTAACACCTGTATGCTTAAGAAATATTTTAATTAATTAAAATATCATAAATATGATTTATTAATATATGAAGATTTAGATAATATATATTAAGATATAATAAGATTAATAAATAAAGTTCTTTATTTATTAGTAATTAAATAAATATTATTTAATTACATTTGATTCTAGCATAACAAGTGGCATAATATGATTTTATTATATGTCATATTTTTCTTTAATTTTATCCATCTAATTTTAATTGAATGAATGGCTATGATTAATTGTTTAATTTGATTAAATAATTAAAAAGAAAAATATCTAATATATATTATATTTAAATTAAATTTGAAAAGTTAAAATATATATATATATATATTATAAATGTTATAATGTTAATGTATGTATATAATTATCTCTCTCTTTATTTAATAATATATATATAAATATATTTATATATTAATTTGATTAATATATTTTTATATTAGAATTTATCCATTAATAAAGATTAATGGATATATTATTTATTTTGGAATATATGGCTATATGTATGACATGTGGCATGATTGATTTTCATTTATTTTCTTTATTAGTTGAAATAAATTCAACCTACTAAAAGTAATCAAAGTGCCTACACGTGAGACAAGGGTATTGGATGTGAAAAATAAAAAAAAAAATGAAGCTTTCTTCTTCTTTTTTTACTTAATCTGCTGTGGCTATGATTTTGATAGCCACAACCATGGTTTGTCATACTTTTAAAAAGGAAAACAAAGAAAATAAAGAGAGAAAAAGTAAAGGCAAGAAATAAAAATTATTTTTATGATTCTTTAGCCTTCCTTGATGTCTTCTATATGTTTTCTAAGTGTAAAAGATAAGAAAAATGGCTTATAAAAGTCATATGTATTCTAAGTCTCCTATTGAGTCATTTGGAACCATAATCAACAAGTTGGTATGTGGATACCTTTAGAGACAAGAGGAAGACTTCTTGTTGAATTTCACACAAAACAAATAAGGTATGTCTTGAGTTTATGTTGAGAAATTGATTAGATACCTATGGTGCTTAGATAAAAAACTTGAAAAATTGCATATATTAACCTATAGAATGATCCTTGTATAAAAGTCATGCTAAATCAATCTTTCACTTAGTTTCTTAGAAGCTGATGCTTTTTCAAAAGTTTAATCCCTTTTTTGAGTAACAAGGACCTTATTCATAGTAGTTTTGGATAGTGTATTCATTAAAGAATAAAAACTTGATTTGATGTTAGGTGACTTGTCTAATAGGTTGATAGATTATTTCATATGCATAGAGTTGTACCTGATTTATCACTTTATATTTTTTATTTTTATAATTATAATTAGGATCGATTTAAAATATAGGGTATTAAATCTGAATATAGACTTATAATTTGTGAGGGATCTAAATCTAGCTCATATAATTTCTCCCTTTCACTTTTCTTATTTTAGATATAGTCGTTTAAGAAAAATTTATCACCAGCAGTGATTGTTAAACCGTAGTTTAACATGACCCCATATATTTTAAAAGACTTTGTCATTTTCTCTTTCTCCTGTAAATGCCCATGCTTATGATTAAATATATCTGTTGATACCTATACTTTTTTAGGGACGAAAAATCTGACATATCACACAGACTTTGTTTCTTTATAGCTTATAGGATCTAAGATTAATCTACCTTAGATCAAAAATTTAATTGTGCATAGACAACATTTGGAATTTAAAATAAAAAAGTTATGAGTAAAGTTGACTTTCGATATATAAATTTCAATGTTTAAATCAATCATTAAATCAGAAAAGAAAAGGAAAAGTATAAAGACATGAATAAATAAAAATGAGTGTTCGGAGGAATATATTAACACGAGTAATCAGGTCGATATATTGCTAGAAAGTAGCTTCTTAATGTATCAAATGCTAATGCTTTTTTAAAAATTTAATTTCTTCTTTAAACAGTAAGTGCCTTATTTATAATAGTTTTGACACATATAATTATTCAAAAATAAGAGTTCGATTTAATTTTAGATGATTTATTTAATAGACTGATAAATTATTTCATATTATGATCTATTAATATAAAATAATATATTAATTACTTATAATGTAATTAATATAATACATTTTTAATATGATAGAATATTTTATCACACTTTAAAAGATATATCCTGCTTATAAATTTGGATCTCTTGGTTTTATAATTGTAATTAGGATCGGTTAAAAATATAAGGTATTAAGCTTAAATATAGAGCTGCAAATTATAAAAAATTCGAACTCAACTCAAGTAACTTCTGCTTTCTCACTTTACGAGATAGACAATATTTGTTTCGGTAAAATTCCAGGCCAGTCAGTGCATGAATGTGGTTCAGCACGACCCCGTACATTTTAAAAGATTGTCATTTCCTCTTTCTCCCAGAAATGTCCATGCCAATGACTTAATTTCTCTCTCTCACGTGATCCTCTGCTCGGACGGTACCAATCGGCATTTACACCGCCAGCTCATTTTGATTTTTATAATTAATATACAAAAATTTATTATTGGGCAAGGCTATAGTGCAATCAGAAATACTGTATAAATTATTAAATTTTTTATTATATTTAAAAAAGTTTTTTTGCATTCCGATTTTTTTGTTGTACTTTTATAAATTAATATTGTAAATTAAAATTTAAAATTTATAATACAAATTTAAAAATTATAACAGATAAATTAAAAAATATAACTCAAAATTTAATTTAATAATTTATATGATACAATGTGGTAATGTAGCATTTAAACCCACTTTATAGATTTGGTTTCTTGTACTGCTTAACATTAAGATGAACTTGAATTTTAAAACATAAATTTTACAACTTGAAACATAAAATTTAAAATTTAGAATATAAACATATGGATTTAAAATTTAATTTTAAATTTATGTACAAAATTTCAAAATTTAAATTTTATATTCTCGTTCAACACTATATTAGTATATTATAATCAATCCCCACATTTATAGAAAAATTATTGATAGATGGTGCCTATGCCCTTCATTCGGACTTTGAATTACTATTAGTTATATCCATAATCACTCTTATCTCATATTGATTGGTGCCTATGCCCTCTATTCGAACTTTGAATAACTCTCTCTCTCTCTCTCTCTCTTTCTCTCTCTCTCTCTCTCTCTCTAATAGAAATGGGATAATAATATTGTAGGAATTTATCAAAATAATTTTTAGGGACAAAATTTAATAACTTAGTAAATAAAATTTGTTATAACAATGAATTAATCCTTAATCTTATTTATTTTTAAAAAATATATTAGTTTTGACAAGAAATAATATGCAAATAAAAATTATCAAATCATATATGTTTTTATTAGAAAATTATTCCCAAATACAAAATGATCCACCCTTTAAATTATACAATATAAATCAAATCAACCCAAATAAAAGGAGGTTTAGGCTTTTTGAGCTATAAAAATAGGTAAACACGCACATTTAGTTTCCAAAATTCGAATCTTGGTAGCTAACTAAACAAATTGATTAGAAGCCCGACTTGAAATTGATTAGAAGCCCGACTTGACATGCCACTCGAGAGTAACTATATATCTCTTTAATTAAACATTATTTTGGCTAATTATAAGAATTAAAATATTGTTATTACAAATAAAAATATTATTTAAAAGTAGAAATTGCCCAATCATAAAATTTAGAATTATTTCATTATAATAATATTGATGCAAACTCTCAATAGATTGTTAACTATGATGACAAAAATCAATAATTATATTCATAAAAAATTATTAACTGCTTAAAAATTTCCTTTTTTGCTAAAAAATTATAAACAGCTAATTTCATTTCATACATAAGTTGCAAATGGTTCTGAATTATTATAATTAAACTAATGAACAAAAGGTAATAAATTACAAATTGTCTACACAATGAGTTATAATCTCGTCTCCTTGAAGATTTGACCGAGTGATTTACAATAGTCTAAATCAGTAATTTTTTAAATATTTGTTCGTAATTTATTTTTGAATAAATAAGAAATTAAAAATATATTTAAATTTTGCCAATTCTTATCCCTTAATTTATAAACATTATTAACATAAAATACATTACAATGTTATTGTAAATATTCTCACTAATCTTTTAAATTGTTCTTTAATCAATTTGTTAAAGGCTTTTATACCAAATTAAACCTGCATTGGTTCTGTCCACTTCTTTGAACCGGTAGTACAAGCTTCCAATAAGCCGTTCCCGATACAAACCCAACAGTCAAAACCACTGAAACAGCCGGGGGAAGCGGCTTCCAACCCTTGGACTGAAACAATTTCTTCAGAGAAACCTCAGAAACCATAGATATCGCTTGCAACGCAAAGTACTGCGCGCCTTCCCACGTGGGTTTCTTCCCGCACGTGATGTAGTATAACATAATCTCATGCATAATTCCCGACACCACCAAAGTAAAAACCAATGCCAAAACCTTCGCCGTCGGGTCAGAAAACCCAACGACTACCTTCAAAGCATTTCTCGTCGGGAAATATATCGTCTCCCTCAAAATACTCGATGACAGAAGATTCCACCTTCTTCCCCAGAAGTCCTGCAACGACGTAGCGAAGTAGGGTTTGTTGAAAAGCGGCACGACGTCGTATCGGAACTTTTTATTTTTATTTAGTTTTACAGGGAGGACAGTGACTGCTACGAAGTCGGGAAAGTTATCGACGATGATGAGAGGGCCTCTGTCGAAGGAGAAGAGGATGAGTTTGAAAGAAGAGATCCATATAATGAAGTAAGAGATGATTCCTCTGAGTAAGCTTGAAGAAGAAAACCATGGAAGAATGGAGAAGATATAGAATACAGGAAGAAGGAAAAGAATTCTTAGTGTACCCTTTGGGATCAGTTTGGCTATGAGAAAATAACAGTAAGCTAATGAAGCTAAGAGAAGAAGGATTGGATTTGCTGAGTTCTTTCTTGTTGCCATCTCCATTTTCTGATAGATCTCTTTAGTTTCCCTGCTTACGGGCTCTCCCCTTTTGCAGATTTAAAAGCTGCGATGGTGGTTGGATAACATGGACTTTTCATTCAAGACAATGATTTATTGCTGGGGTGGATGGTAAATAAATTAGAACATAATAAAAAAAATAAAATTTAAAATTACAGTAATGAAAATATAATAGCATAAAAATATAATTAACTATATGATTTATTTCATCATATAATTAACTATTACATTGATTTGTTATGATTGAGTTTTGTATGCAAAGTACATATAAAAATATATACATTATATGAAAGGTTTGATAAATTAAGATTATAACCGGATTTTAATTGAATTGATTATATTGACAAAGTAAAGTTTGGTTTTCGATTGTGATTGTGATTTTTCTTTCTCTCATACTTTCCAAAGAAAGCTAAAATCGTATTTGAGAAATCTAATTTTTAGAGAGATTTACACAATTTTATATTAATATTTAATATTTAAAGTTTTAGTTTACAATAACTGTGATTTAAATAACATTACACTACCATACTAAATTCTTAACTTTACGAAAAATTTTTTGATTAGTGATTGTGAATGATTGATTTTTTTCACTCTTTTCGATCTTGATTCAGTAGGAGCAAATAAGAAAGATCAAAAAATAGAACCATCAAATTTGATTCATTTTCAATAGCCATGAGATGATCATCTCAGGGTGATATTTTTGTCACTTGTAGTCTTTGAAAAATTATGATTAACTCTATAGCATCTACGTTAAGAATTCAAGTATATGTCGTTAGTATGATTCTTTGTAAGAACTATTTGTAATAATAATTTGTAACTATATCTGTTTATAATAAAGAAATTCGTTATTCATTACCCTACTTGACGTTAGTTGAGCAATAAACTAAATGTTACTTAGATAGATGAAAATAACTTGTCATTTGTACGCTTATTTGATAAAATAACATGTTCCACCAATCTTATAAAATCTTTCACATTATACGAAGATAGACGCAATAACTACTCTTTTTGTGTCTTTATAATTATTTTCCATAAAAAACATTGAAAAGGGTTGAGCACACATGCATGGTTTCACCAGTAGAGTTATCCCAAGTCTTGAAAATAATTTCAAATATAAATTATGCAGTAACTATTAGTTGGCATCATTTATTAGCCGGTGGCACGACCAACTAACTGTTGCTGTACAATGTTTGACTCCAAGCTTAACTAGGGACATGTTATTGATAAGTAATGTTCGGTAACACGAAATCAGAATAAATAGACTGAATTATACTACATTTTATTGTAATGTATTATAATATAATAAATTTAATATAATATTACTTTTAATATTGCTGGTGTCAAAATTTTTTCGACAAAGAAAATCTATTACATCACACAGATTTTGTTCTTTTGCAACTAGCTAGAACCAACACAAATTTACCTCAGATGAAAACTTTAATTATGCTCTATTTGTACCTAAAATCTAAAAGGAGAAAAGTAAGAGTAAAGTCGACTTCTTGACATATAAACTCTTATACTTAAATTAGGCATAAGATCAAGGAAGAGAAAGTGGGATAAGAAGGCATAAACAGTAAAAGATTGAGTGTTTGAAAAATTATACCAATGCAAAGTGTCAAGTCGAGAATTCTCTCTAAGAGTAGAGTCTCTGAGAGTCGAAGGTCCAAAGGCTTCCTCAAGTCCCTTTTTCGAGTTATAAATGTCGTACTTATAGTAACATTTGCACGTGCGATTATATAATAACAAAAGTCTGATTTGACAGAAGGTCATATGTTTAAATGGTAGACAGGTCATTTTACCATCATATTTTGCTAAAATAGGGTGGCATAATAAATGCCTATCTTTTAAGTAGTATGGTGTATTAAGCCTTAAAGGTGATGAAAAGTTTTTCAAGTTTTGAAAAGTGCACATTATTTGCCCTTTCGAATCTCTTGTTTTTTATTGTTGAGAGTTGCGATTGGCTCAAAATTTCCGGGTCACGGGCTTGGACGTGGACTTGTAGATTTGAGCAACCTGAATCTTGTTCGTTAGAAATTGCATCTCTCTATGTGCTGAGGTAAAAAAAGGTGGCCTCAATAAAATTTCTTAACATAAGCCCATAAATTTCTCTCTGAACTTCCACTTCCAAATTAATTTAAATTGTCCATATAAACTACAAATTGCTAATAAACGCATTTATTATAGTTGTACTACTTTAAAGTCTATTATTTTTAAAAAGATATAACTGTTCACTGATGCTTTTTCGTGTTTCACAATACCGCTACATGTAATAATAAGAGAGGCCATATTTATTTTTGCGTAATGTTTAATGGTCTCTCATCATTTCTTGGTGACATGGTGAAACTAGATCTTTGGATCATAATTTTAGGGATTCATCGCATCGTTATATTGTCTTGGAGTTAGTTATAAATACCCATAGATTCATCACTGAGTCCCTATTTTTCATAACAATGCTCTGTATGCCATAATATTTTTTGAGCTCGTGGCTTTCATTCAAACTTTAACTCTTTTTAGTCTTCACTTATTTTGTCTACCGAACTCATTTAGTGAGCCTTAACTTCTTTTTGATATTTTTTTTGCTATTTTGTCTTTGCTTAATTAGGACAAATTGACATGTTGGGAACGCCTTCCTTAAGTGTATTAGAGTGACCTTGATTGTAGATTTATAACTACGAGTAGAGCCTTAAGGCTGGAAAGCTCGATATTGCCCTTAGCTTTTTAGGATTATCTGTGATACTCTTGGGACATCCTATTGGTTCATCTTAGGAATTGCATTGTAGTTTCTTATCTTGATCAACTTACCCTATAGTGTGTATATGTAAGAGATGAGTTTTAGCAGTAAGAGTGTAGAAATAAATAGTTAGTTATGTCAGGATATTATAGCAGTTGACCACAAGTCTAGTTCTTTCTCCTTAAGATCAAGTGATGACAGGTCTACAATAAAGTTTCTCCTTCTCCCTAGACTTAGGACTGAGTACAAGGAGAATTTATTTTCTTTAATTGTTAGCGCCTAAGAGATTATAGTGTACTAAAAAGCCCATAAGGTGGATAGGCTAATGATAATAAAAGCACCACTAAAAATTGATTTATCGAGCCGACCCCTACCTAGAGAGACCATATTTAATAAAGAGTTTTTCTGCTTGGGGTTAGATTACCTCTATAACCGTTCTTTGCCACCCTTCTAACCCATTTTTTTATTCTACTGTACCAGCTGACCTTTAATAGATGGAGAATTTTGATCATGCTATATGTACTGTAACAAGAGTATTTTTACAAGTCACTCAGCATTCTTAAGGTAGCTTATATATACATCTTAAGAAAGAATCTTGGATTAAGTCTTAGCTAGTATTATTTATAAATTAGACCTGAGACTCTTAGTCTAGTTTAGGATAATTCTTTTAGTAATAAGAACTGGCATGATAAATAGTTTTTTGTAGGCAGAGAATAGAATCTTACAACTGGCAGAGTGATTTTGGAATATGTTCTGATTGACTTAGGTATGGATGTGGCATCTCATTCTTAGCAAGAAATCTTTTGAGAGGATGACTACTTTAGGAGACATTACCCATGACTAAAAAGATATACTTTCTGAGGCATCCTAGTAGAGTTAGGTTTAATGTCACCTCACATATCTCAAATCCTACTGAATAGGATAAAAATGAGGAAATAATGCAGACTCTTATACTTAATTTTTTTCGATGATTGCTAACCCTTTTTTCTTTTTTGTTTATAGGAATGGCAGGTTAAGAACAATGTCTTTTTATTTTTGAGAGGCTTATGACTACAAGAAGAGAGAGGAGAGGTAGAGATTGTAAGCACACACCCCTCCTCCCCCTATCCTACTAATAGGAGATAATTAGGCATTCCCTAAGAGCTAAAAGAAAAGCCTTAATTCTGCCTCAAGATTGCTTTGGCGGTAGCAAGAGCCCTCCTACTTTGATAAGGAAGAGGACTCACACAAATAAAAATGGGCACGAGAAATTACTAAGCAATGCCATCGTTGTCACGAGGAATAGAAGGACTAAGGCCTCTAGCTTGGCTCAGTGCCTCTCTGGGTCATCGCTCGAGGCCTTCACGCATCCTATTCAGTAGTGTTTCATCATTTTCAACATTTTAATGTCAAAAATAAGGCTCTTAAATATTAAAGAGGATAAGTAGCCTGCTGTGGCCTACCTTTTTTTACTCTTGAATTATATCCTATCCTTGATAGACAATGGTGTTGCTGAGGAGGTAGGCTACCTAAATTTCGAGGTAGCTATTAACCACATTAGAGACCTCTTAATTTTGGTAAATAATTAGTATTTCCCTTGCTTTTATTAAATTCTTAACCAGACTTTTGACACTTTTAAGTATTTTCAAATTATGCACGTGCTGGCACTCTAATAATAGCAAATAAAGTCCCACATCCAAGGTGTTATTACCCATAGCCAAGAGGTTAAAGGATTAAAGAAGAAAATCCTTTCATTGAATAAGCAGAGGGAGAAGGAACTTTAAGAATGGGATAAGGTCAGGTACAAATGGGAGAAGCGGGTGGCTGTTGTGGAGTTAGATGCTTCGACCTCAAAACAAGAAATGCTCAACTTTAGGGATAACTTAACAGTGTAAAAGAAAATAGGTGAAACTTCTATAGAGTTTTGTACTAGTAGACACGCCACTATAAAGGGGCTTTGCGAGAAAGTTTAAAAATTAAAGGCTAAGGCTTTGGCCTGTAATTAGGACCTGATGAGGTTTGAGACCAAGATTTATAACTTGTAAGCGAATCTCTAGGCTACTGTTAATCGAGCCTAAGATAAGTACGAAGACGGCATTTTGGTTGGCTTTTCATCGAATTGGGAGTTAAAAGACTAACTGATGAGGTAGCTCCTAAGACAGGAGGAGATAACATTATTTTTAATGTCCCCATCATCAAGGTTAAAGTTTTAATAGTCACAATCCAATAGCCAAGTGGCTGTGAATCCTCTTTTGTCTTGACCCTTGAATCTACCACAACCTTGATAAGCCTGGGTCTTTAGATTAAGCAGGTCCCTTCATTCAATCTCCCTCTACCTTTAATTGTTCCTAGAAAGATCACTGTAGGGAGGGCATTGAATGAAACTAAGGAGAGCAAAGAACAATCAGCAGGCGATGGTAGTCTTAAAGAATAAATATTTTTTACTTTTACTTTTTTTTTTTCTTTCTACTTTGTAGTTGTATTGAGGATTGTAATAGCTGATGATCAATAAAGTGAAGAATATCTTGCATATGTTTCATGTATCTATTTCTTTCCTTATACAATGTTCAACAGAGACCAAGTCCCTTTAAATAAAAAATAATAAGTTAAACTTTTCTTGAAACCAAGTCACTTTAAGTCGAATAAATTAAATAGAAGATTCACCAAAACTGAGTCACTCCAAGTGAAAATAAGTCGAAT
The DNA here is from genome assembly GCA_035221805.1 of Trichilia hirta. Taxonomy (NCBI): domain Eukaryota; kingdom Viridiplantae; phylum Streptophyta; class Magnoliopsida; order Sapindales; family Meliaceae; genus Trichilia; species Trichilia hirta. The sequence goes on along the minus strand of JAWDEX010000006.1, from coordinate 7,836,992 downwards.
AATTACTGAAACAAAGTTGATAAACATAGTAACAAGTTGAATAATTGCTGAACTAAAGTAGAATCGATAGAAATAATAAGTAGATTAATTATCAAAGTGATGTCGATATAAATAGAATATAACAAGTCACAAAAACACCAAAACAAAGTTGATAAGTGAAAAATAATAAGCCAAATAATTACCAAAGCAAAGTTGTTAAGTGAAAAATAATAATTTGAATAATTGCTGAGGCGAGGTTATAAAGATATCCATCAATATTATAACTCAATATTGCTTAAATACTTTAGATAAAAGTTTTGGACGATAAATTAATTAAGGCAAGCAATTAATATAAGGATTTCAGTGTCAACCATATTGCAATAATTATGGTGGATCCTTTGAATAATTCATACGGGTAGTGAGGCACTTCATGGCCTTTCATACTACCTTACCCTGCCTCATTGTGTTGTTTTTAGTAGACAAGAATCATTTTTACCTCCTATACCTGCCCCTTGATCTTAAGGCTGAGGTGATATTGTAGTATGCAATTATTTTTTTCTCATACGCCTGCCTCTTGGACTTAATGTTAAGGTGATATTGCTTATGATATACGACTTAGAAGAATCCTATTAAGAATATTCCATTGCTTATTTGGGATAGTAATTCACCTTAAAATGAAAGATCCCAGCCACAGAGATCAAGATGCTATATGATGCAGCCAAGCCTTAGGTTTGCCTCAGGCTTTCCCTACCACATCTTAAAATAGCATAGTGATAGATAACATTCTATACAATACATGAATTAAAATCTAAATACCATTCCTATACTTTTTTAATTAGCTTATTATAGTTAACATATACAAATTTTACAAGGATGGGCCTTATGGATAATAAGGCTTGAGCTTTTTTGCTTTCTATGGTCTCTTAACTTTTATTTCATTTGAATGTCAAAGGTTATAAATGTAAGGTCTCTATACACTAATGATCTTGTATAGAACTTCTCAGTTTGCTCTTAGTGATCCTTTTCTAGGCAATCTAATATTAGAATTAACTTGCCCGAACACCAATTCACTAATGCAAAACTGCTAAGGGCACTCTCTTTGATTATAGTGTTAGGCCACTTTTCTCTGATATAGAATGCCTTGATGAAGGCCTATTCTCCTTTTTCTTCCAACAAATTCAATTCCAACCATATTATCTACTCATTAGTCTTCTAGTTATAGTGCCTCACTCCGTAAGTGGGGGAGCCAATTTTGACTAGCATACCACCTTAACCCTATAGGCCAAATTAAATGGCATCTCGCCAATGGCTATCTTCAAGATTATCCTGAGTGCCCATAAGACTTATGATAATTCATCTACCTAGGCCCTTTTTCGATCCCCAAACTTTTTGTTTAATAGCTTTTTGATTGCCTTGTTCGAGGCTTTTATCTATCCATTGGCTTTGGAATGTGTAGGTGAGGCAAACCTCAAGTTAATGTCTAGCTTAGCATAAAAATTTTTAAAGTTAGCATTGTTAAATTATTTGCTATTATTAGTGATAATAACTTTAAAAATACCAAAGCATTACTTTTTTTATTATAGCCAGGGGTTCGCTTCAACCCATTTAGTAAAGTAATCTATTGTTACTATGGCATATTTTATCTAGGCTCACTTTTTTAACAATAGATCTATCAAATCATAGTTATAGGCTTATTATAATAATGAACTTTTTAAGCAGTTGACCGATGCTTTTACTATGCAATTGGCAATCTTAGTATTACCTTGTCATTTATATGACATCTTTTAAAATAGAGGATTAATAGTATCCTTATCTTAGAATTTTATAGGTCAGAGCTCGTTCACCACCATGATTATCGAAAAAACCTTGGTGCATTTCTTTCATCATTAGATCGATCTTAATTTTACCGAGGCACCATAAATATGATTGTCTATATCTGAGCCTATAAAAAACTCTATCTATAAAAATGTATCTTGATTATTAACTCTTTATTTTTTGGGCTATGCTCTTGTCATCCAAAAACCTTTTCTCTTGGATGCATGGTGTAATTAAGTCCATCTAAGTTAGCATAATTTACATCATAAATACTTCTTGGCCAGGGCATCATAAGCATAGTTAGCATAGTTAGTATAGTTCACATGGAAAAATTTTCTCATATGCTCTTAGGCCAGGGTGAGGTAACTCTATATGTTAGCCTTATTCACCCGAAATTAGCCATTGATTTGGTTCATCACTAGTTATGAATTTCCTTTAATTTCTATAGTTTTTATACCTAAGAGAATGACCATTCTCAATCCTACCAGTATTCGTATTTTACCTTATTATTTGTTATTGAGAATTTAAATTTAAGTACGCCTATTACTTTCTCATCCTTTGAGCTTATGAGAATAATCTCAACCTCACATTCTTGGGTGTTTGATGCTGAATCAATGTAGACCTTTTATGTCCTTAGGCAACATAATTGTTCTCCTTTACCTTCATCATCGACATTAGGTTATCACACTATTATAGTTTTTAAGACAGAATATTCAGCTATAAAGTCAGCTAATACCTGTCTCTTAATGGCTTTTCGTAGCTTAAATTCTATATTAAACTTACTTAGTTTAACCCACCACCTGACAAATTTACCAAAAAGATTAGAATGGTACAAGATTTACCTAATGGGTTAGTTAATCAAAATAATAATAAGGTAGGCCTAAAAGTATGGGTAAAATTTTTTAGCTGCTATGACAAGTACCAATGCCAATTTTTTTGGTACTGAATGCTTGATCTCTGTATTTAAAAAAGATTTACTAACATAATAAATAAGTTTTTGAACCTTATTTGGGTCTTCCTTCATGAGGACTGTGCTAACAGTATAGCTGCTTATGGCCAGGTACAAGTATAAATTCTCCCCCTATTCTGTGCTCGCCAAGGTTGGTATTTTACTAGGGTACTGCTTTAATTCCTTAAAATTGACCTCGCATTCTAGTGTTATAGTAGCCCAAAAATTTGCTTAATGAATTAACATAATTTTGGAAGTTTAAAATACAAAATTTTGTAAAATTTAGGAGGTTATAGCAATTGGGAAAGCTTAAAAGTAACAAATACACGTTATATACGAAAATCAAGCTTAACGGGTCAAATTGGAAAGTATAAATTCAAGTTATATACAAGCCTATTTAATTTAAATCAAATTGGACTATTAAAATGATTATAAATACAGCCCATAGATTGCTTGAAATATCCAGCCCATAAGTATTAAAAACCTGCCTATTTACCAAATTAAGCCCATTTAAGTCATTTTGTTCATTTCTTATTCTAGGTACTTCTAGAGCATGATGGGATAAGTCCTTCAAGAGGAAATTTCATCCATTAGAGAGGGAGGAAGAAGAATAAGAACAAAACTAGCAAGAATTTGAGAGAAAAAGAAGAAAGAAGAGAAGACAAAAATAGATACAAATTTAGAAAATCATTTCTTCATGCTTATGCTTTCAAAAGTGTAAAAAACTTTAGCCTGATTTGTTATTTTTTCTGATTTCCAAATTTTTATATTGATGATGATAGAGATGGTTGAGTGTTGGAATGATGATGGGTTGCTTAAGAATTGAATTGGAAGTGTTATATGTTAAAACTATGCATGCAAATGTGATGGTG
>JAWDEX010000006.1:7816878-7833277 GCA_035221805.1 Trichilia hirta | reverse complement strand
TTGCTAGAGATCACTCATGATCATTGAGAATTTCGATTATAAGGAGTTATCTTGAAGTGATATGAATATATTCGTATTTACTCATGTCTAGTTCACGATAAATCCAGAAGGTCACACACAATAACTAGTAGTTGATGATGGACAAAACCAATATTATTAAGTTATTTAATGATATTTTGTATTGACAAAAATGATATTGTATTGATAAACTGATCATTAGGCAATTCTATTCTTTATAGTAAAGAATACAATTTTTCGACAATGATGAGCTAATACTCGTTAGTTCGGAAAAATTGATGGTATTAATGAAAACTTGAATAGATATATTTTGCTATATCAAGTAATAAATAAAATTATTTATTTATTACATATTTTAGCTAAGTATTTATTTATTAACTATTAAATAATGGTTATTTAATTTTAAATGAATATTTGGATGACACATAGTACCATTGTACTTTGCCAAATATCATCATCATATGTATTCCTAAATCTTGCTTTTGATCCAATGGCTAGGAAAATAGTTTTAATAATATATCTATATCTATATCTATATCTATATATATATAATTGTTTAATTAAATAATTTATTATATTATTATAATAAGTTATAATAATATTTATATTATACCATGTTATAATATAATTATTGTTATTATTAGATAATAACAAATAATCTTGGCCAATGAAATGCTTACAAGTATTTTCATTTAATTTGGTCTTTTTAAATGGATGCCACCTTACTTCCACTTGCATTAATTGATTCAAATCCCTTTTAATTATATTATTTTATAAATGAATTGACTTGTATGCGTGGGACATTGGTGTTGGATTGGAATCAATTCACTTTTGGTTTGTTTTGAACAAAATAAAAAGAAAAATAAGAAAGCAAAGAAGAAGCATACAGGTGGGAAAGGTTTTCATTCTTATTTATTGGTTTTTAAAAGGCAAGAAAGAAAAAGAAGAAGAAGGAAAAAGATAAGCATAGGATGTTTTGATTTCCATTCTTTTTCTTGCAAGCTAAGGGTGTATATATATAGATATATAAACCTAAGTTGCAAATGGTTTACAAAATTATTTTGTAAGCCAAAACTAGTCTCTAACATCTCACCATCAACTTTATCATCTTTTTACTAGTGTATGAATATCATTGAAGGCTTGAGGGAGACTTCAAGCTTGATGGAGAAAGCTTGGTATGGTATGTATTCCATTAAACTCTAAGTAAATGCATGCTAAAATATTTAGTATGTTTATATGCATAAAAATTAAAATAAATGGTCCTATAGTTTTTGTATGAAAACCATCCATTCACTTAGAACTTCTCTTTAAGATAAGCTAAGCACACAAGTAAAGGGCGCACATTATAAACTCATGGGCACGATTGGTATGGATATGATGACATTAGCGATACAGTCTCATGATGTCAATAATATGGATTTATATGGACAAGTCATGGATGGTATAAAATTATGAAAAAGTAAGATTGTCTCATACTTTCAGGATTCCTTATAAGTTGGATTTCTTATAACCCTAGAAAATTAAGGGTATTAGTTTCAAATAGGATTTCTTATGAGTTAGAATTCTTAAAGATCCTAGAAAGTAAAAGGTATTAGCTTCACTATAAAAGAGAAACTTGTGATAAATTTAAGCTCTTAGAGATAGAAGAGCGAGAGAAGAGAGAAAAAAATCACAAGATAAAAGAAAAATAAGTGTGAGGGAGAGTAAAACTTGTAAGGCTTGCGGTCCAAAATTATATAATTCTTTTGTTGAGTTAGTAATAGATTGAAGGTTAGTGCTTTTGTAAACATTATGTTATGGTGCGTTATATGAAACTTGTGCAATATTATTATTGTAGGTTAATTGTAAAAGTGAAAAATTTGAGAGTGTTGGGAGATTTGAAGCTCAATTCATCATGAGATTATCACTCTAAACAAAGGTTATGTGACAACAAGTGTCTTGTAGTTGAAGATTAAGCGATGTTACTATTACAAAATGAGAGGTTTTCAGTCAGTATGTATAACAAGTGAAGGAAATCTAAGCCAAAAGCATTTTCCAATAAAACCAATATGCATCCAATGCCATAAAACAAAACATATATCAAATATACATATGAAATTAGTTAGGGATTTATGTTTTACCTCTTTCCAAAGCTTAGGCTTGATGAAGAAAAGAATTAAAACCCTTTAATCCCTCTAAAATCTACACTAACCTCCAAAAAAAAGTAATGGCCAAATGTTCACCAAGCTTGGAAGAGAAAGAGATAGCTAGTGAAAGAGATAATGATAGTGTTAGTAATCATCTAAATGAAAGTATCACTTAATACTAGTAGAACCATCACTAATGAAAGTAATAATACCAATGGAACCATCATTTATCTATTTTAATATATGTCTATTTTTCTTTTTCCTTAGTTTTCTCATTAAAACAATTTGTTATTTATCTCATAAATATCAATATTTTTAATGATAATCATTTGATACTTACATCATTTAACAATTAACTAATGAGTAATGACAAATATGTCCTCAAAGGTCAGATGGTAATTTTTTAATCTAAATTAAACATATTAATTGAGATTTAACTATTTAACTTCAAAATCATATTTTAAGTCATTTGATAATTTTCATTATCAATAAATAATATAATTTACATTAAATTACATGATACACACACTCACACACACACACACACATGTATTAGTTCTTTAACACTTTAAAGTGTTAAAGAACTAATACGTGTATGTGTGTGTGTGTGTATTATTTAACTCTATATTATTTTAAAAGGTGTTAGACTTCTATAGATAATATTTTTTCTCTCTCGATCACTTTTCAATACATTAAGTTATCGATGCAATCATATAAGTTTATTGTGGATTAGCTATAAATTTATTCTAAACATTTTAGATTTGAGCTCAACAACTATGATTAACATATAATAACATACTATAGTTCTTAAATCATAATTAAAAATTACTTTATCAAACCATTTTAGATTATATGTACTATGTAAATAATATCCTTCCATTAGCTAATTTTAATTGAGTAAGGATTCATAAAATGTTGAAACTTTAAACTCAATGTAGTTATGAATCGTTAATCAATGTATTCTAAACTTATTGTCACAAACTCTTTCATATAATTTTTAATTCAATCTGACTAGAGATTTATGTTTCAGACATTTATTAATATTTATTTAAAAATTTTAATCTGAATGAAGTTAGCAAGTACTCTAATCTCATATACATCGAGTCAATAAATTCTATCTTAATTATCATTCATTTTCACATGTAAACAATATATAACCAAATTAATTTTAACATACTAGACATGATTAGTCTCTTACTTATATATTATATGAACCATATGCATTTTTTTCAAATTCGACTGTGATGTTTTAGGTCAAAGCATTATATTGTAACCAATATAATCATATAATAAATTATTGACTTTATACATTATCATGTGATTTATTATTATTTAGTATATTCGAAAAATAGTTCTATAACTATTAACCCATACTACTATCATAGTAACATGACTTTCACTATCACTCATACTAATATTATCTCATAATATTTATTAGATATATTTAGTATGCCTGTTTGTTAGTATTATATACCCTAAAATCATTCATACTATCAGTTCTAAATATTTTGCATTGAATCACTGTGTAATATATACTATGTAATTCATTAATAAAAAATATTTCTTGTTCATATGTATAAATTTCTTCTTCTTTTTAATCATACTAATAATAGAGTAAGTACATAAATTATTTAAATAATTTGATTATCTAAATTATTTTTTATATATACAGCATTTATTAGGCATCAATATCATATAGTAGGCATATTGAGTATCTCTAATGAATATTAAAAAATGATATTAATGCAAAAAATATTAATGTAAATTAACAGTTAAAGAATAATTTTTCGAAAGTGATCAAAGAAATGATAAATCACATAGAATATATGTAGTCAATAATTCATTATTTGATTCTACTAATGTATTAAGTGATCCTTAAATCTAAGATATCATAATCATCATTTGGTATAGATATACATGATTTTTATAGCATATAAATATGAGACTAATCATGTCTTGTACATAGAAGTTGGTTTGATCATAAGTTATTTTTATTGAGATATGAATAACTACCAAAATTAGATCTATTGACTTGATATATAGGATTTTGATATTTCATTAATTCAATCCAGATTTGAATTTTCGATTGAATATCAATAAGCTCCTATAACCAAAATTTCTGGCCAAAGTACATGGTAAATTACACCAAAGAGTTTCATAACAGCAAATTTAAAGTGTGGTGACCTTCATTCTAATAAAAAATTGAATTTAGAATTTTGATATTTGTAAATTCTAACTTAATTAGATTAGAAGGATGAAAAGATTTTATCCACATAGAACGTACAATCGACTATAAAATATTTAATGAATACTTTTTTTATTATAATATAAGGATTATGTCTTATTGTTAGATATTAACTATAATCATTGAGTATTTGAATAAAATAAGTTCGATAAGATCGATTCTGTCTCACAACTAACATTATAACAAATTCAAGAGGTCCTAATCAATAATTTATGCTTTATTTTGCTATGAGAAAAAATAAATATTATCTACAAGAAGGCTAACACTAGATAATAGTAGGCCAAAAAGTATAAATGATTTACACGTTAAATAGTTTAACGAACTCAAAAGCTTTATTAATTGAACTGAATATAACTGAAAGTAAGTTATAATATTCTATTATTATTTATGAATTAAAATAAAATTAAAATAAACTTGATTAAAGTAAGTTTGACCAAATTTAGAACAAATTTGGCATTAAAAGGTTTAATAAAGGTAAACTTATTATTTTGCATATTATTATTATAAATTTTGTATGACAAACTTTGAAATTTATTTGTCTTTGACTTAAATGTCAAGGGCATTTAAGTGAATGTTGCAATTATATAAATAGAAGTTATTTTCACTTTTTAAAGGAATTTAATGACAATTTTCAAAGTGTTGAAAATTAAACGTAGCTCTCTCTCTTCTTTATTAGACCAAAGTAAAAGGGTGGCATTTGAATTTTGATTCTTGGAGGCCTCGAATTTTTTAGGTTAATTTCATCATTATTAAGCTAAAGGTTAACTTTGTTTAAAGTTAATTTGATTAATTTTGTGAAATGATATCGTAAATACATGATTTAGTATGTATAACCCTAGTGACATGTTTAATCACTTAATCAACCTTTACTGCTATGCGATATTATTTTTTATTTAATATCACTTTAGTAGGACACTTGATAATTTTATTTAATAATTAAATAAATTATATAAATAATTTACATACGTATTTTATTTAAATGCATGATAAAAAAAGAAAATAGTCTACGTATATGAATAAAGAACTTTTTTTTTTATTAATAAAATTATTATATACAAAACTAAATATCCTTAAAACTGTTAACACAAATAATTTCTAGAGCGTATCTTAATAACAAGCTATAGTCTAACAATTATGGTCCATATCAAATTCTAAAGAAAATTAATGATAATGTTTATATAGTGGCATTGCATGAAAGCATGGGAATTTTTAAGACATTTAATATGACAAATATTTACTCATACTATTCTTTCGATGAGCCTCTATATCTAGATATTCTAAAAATCTGGAGGTAGAGTTTTTGTTAGTGGGAGGGACTTAAGTGGATCATTATATAGTCGATGGCTATATGGATCAAGTAGAGTAAAGGAAACTAAGGTTCAAGTGATTTAATTTTAGAGTTATTTAATAGTTTACCTTTCTTTTTTTTGGTAGTTTTATATTCTGTTTAATTTCTTTATTTTAGTCTAAATAGGGTTTGCAATAAAATAAATAAATAGGTATTTTTTTGTTTTTTGGAAGATAATTATTATGAATAATATAGAATAACTTCTACCAAATTATGGGGTTTCTAATGTGAAATTCAATTCTCTTTTTCTAAAGCCGAATTGTGCATTAACCTTCGTTTATCAAGCAAACTCGCTGCGTGAAATGTAGTAATAAAGAAATCCTTAAATAAAACGAAAATAATATGTTATCTATACGCTTATTTAATAAAATAACAGGTTAGATTAATCTTATAGAGATCTTTGACCCAAAGACAACATGTCCCAGTAAAAGATTGAGCTCACATGTTTTGTCGGGTCGAGTTCTCCCAAGCATTGAAAGTAAGCACATATAAATTATGCAACAACTGTTGGATTTGCAGTATTTATGATTCGGTGGCATAATCAATTAACCATTGCTTTACAGTATTTGACTCCAAGTTTAACGAGGGCTAAAGGGCATGTAAATTCCTAAGGAACGTTTCGGATTATATTAAAAGATATGGGCTGCTTGCAGCTGGCAGCTGGCAGCTGGCAGCTAAGCAGAAGGAAGAGGCAAATTATGAAAACGTCATTAACAAGCAGAGATATAGAGATAAAGATTAAATATTGAGCAAAACAAGAAAAAGAATTCAGACATCATTTAATAACATCTCCATTACCGTCTGATCTCCATCAAACGGCAACAATCACATTCCAGCATATATACAACTCCCAAGTGAGCAAAACATTCTGATTCTGTATCATTAGCATCAAAAATGGAGGAAAAGAAGAACAAGAAGAACTCGCATACACTCTCTACTTGTACTGTATCATCATAAATGGTAGTGATGATGGTGATGTTGTTGTTGTTGACTATTACTCCGGCGACGTTGGCTTGCAGTAATCCGGCTTTAAAGGACCGTAGCGGGTGTAAGGATTGCATTGTTGATCAGATGAAGTACGGTTGTCCATCGTGTGTGCCGATTCTTCGGTGCATGGCTCAGTGTTTGTGGTGCGGAACGGCGAGGAATAAGTGTGTTCGGAAGTGTGACTGCAGCGGAGGGAAGCCAAGGCTTTCGCATTGTAAAAAGCGTCTGGGGAGGTGCAATTGCAGTTGTGCGGGTTAGAAGACGAAGGGAGATCAACGACGTCGTTTTACTTTGTGGGTTTGTTCATTTATGGGCACGAAGAATAATACTATTGTATATTGTGTGAATGTACTCTGTTATTTTATGTTTTATAACGGAGGTCGATGGACTTGTTTACGACAACTAGGCTAGGCTTTTGTTTAAAATTAAAAGAAAAATATATTAAAATAATTAAAATAAAATGAAAATAATTTAATTGATTTGCTTTTTTATCTTTAAAATAAAAAATTTTTAAATTAATTTCTCTTTAATTATATATGAAATGGGGTGAATTTTAAATGCATGAAAATGTCAAAAAAATAAATGAATAAGAGCTCCCTTACTACTTAAGGAGAGGGAGTACCTTAGTTAAGAAAGCTATTTCTTTTTGCAGAGTGCACAAATAGTAGTGATGCCAATTAGTTCTTGTTTTATTATATATCAAAATATAGAAGTTTTTTAGTACTAAAATTAAAATTAAATATCTGCAAATATATATAATTAAGAAAAAATTAAGAGGTCTTACACATATATGCTTTTATTTAAACCTTTATTTTTAAATAATTATAGCTCAATATTCTCAATATATATATATATATATATGAAAAGATTATCAAGTGCCAACACATCATATAAAACTAGTCCATCTCCCCTCGATTAAAATTAAAGGTGTAATAAGATTGACTTAAGTAAACAAATCGAGTTTGACTCAACTTCAAAATTTAAAATCAAACTCTTCTCTAACTCAATTAATAATATATTTTTTTATATTCAACTTAATTCAATAAAATATTTAATATACTCAAATTCGACTTAAATTAAATATGATTGTTTATTTTTTTAAATTATTATTATAAAATTTAAAATTTATTCAACTTAACTCTATTCAATTATATTTTTAATAAATATTTAATTAAACTCACAAATCTAACAATACAAATATTATTATATTTAAACTCAATTTGAAAAATTACTTAAACTACTTAAATTTAAATTTGATTTAAATAATATCAAATAAATTTGAATATATATCGAATTGAGCTCCGAATAACTTACGAACAACTTAGACTCGCTTTGCTCATAATTAGAGGCGTTGGCATGTTAAAAAGTCGACTGGAATTGTCATTCTTTTTTTCCCTTTTCGAGCTTGATTATTTGATCCATCTCTATAGACTACCAACACTTCTCTATAGTATTAGGTTCGAAAGCACCTTCATATAAGCACTAATTTACCAAAGTTCACCCCTTCTATACAAACAAAAACAGCTTCTCTACGAAATCCTTCCCTCTGTAAATAAAAGCACAAGCTATAAGCTGTACAATAATATCACTTTTTCTTTCTCAGTCACGTAGAAATCTCTGCAAACAACGAAATCCCAAATGTTGAGCACAAAATTTCTCCATCTCATCCCCACCTCTTTCTCTACAAATCTCTTCCTCCATTTGTTCCACCACCTTACCCAAATCCTTCCAATACCCAAACGGGCACCACTCATCAAACTCATCATCAACGTTTGATCCACAAATCCCATCAACAATCTCCTGCAAACCAACGATCCGATGGCTCACCTTTCTCCTGGCCTCTCTTATAGACGGATCAATACTACCCGGAACAGAATCAAGTCTAAGAAGCAACCCCATCAAGGCTTCATCCATTCTTAGCTTCTCACGTTCATCACTTCTGATGGAATCCACCGTTTCCTGCCGTTGGATTAGACGTTGCAGACGATTAGCTTCGGAGTCGACGGACGAGATTTTTTTGTAAAGGGTACGGATCAGGTGGGCCTTGTAGGCGGACTGGATCTTGGATGCTGCGAATTCCGATTGCTGAGACTGAGAAGAGGGGGAGGACTGGATTGGTTTTTCGGTGGTCTGTTGAGGGGCTGTATGGTCATCACGGAAAGTGTAGAAGACGGAGAAGCTGTAAGAGGAATTCATGGGAAATAGAAAAAGAAAGTGGTAATGAAAGTTGAGAGACGGGTTTGGGTTTGGGTTTTGGTATTTTAGAAGCTGCGTTTTGAGTTTCTGCTGTGGGGTTCCAATTACCTGTTCTTGTATCATCATCATCTTTGAAGCTTAATACGCATTTTCGTCATCGATGAACTATAGGGCCCATATCGCTTGGCCTTTTGAGTGGGCCTCTTCCTTTATGCTCATGCTAAAGGATATATTATTATCCTCTTATAGATGAAACGTACAATAAATAGAAAAGTATAATCCAATATCAAAACATAATACTTCACTCAATTTTTCTTTATTGTTATTAAAGTTTTCTTTAAACTAGACAAATTTTGACACATGCCTATTAACATATGAATATCTTACTAAAAATTAATATTAACAAAATTCTAACGTAATTTTACTTCTAAAATATAACACAAACACCACAATTTTAAACGGAAACGGCATGCTTGTAATTGTTGGTTTTCATTTAATTTTGATAGTGAAATTATCAAAAGTATTTAATAATACCAATTTTTAATGCATTTTACTTTTTATCTCATTGCAGATATAGAGCTATTGTCCCTCAATATCATATATCCTTGAAGGCTTAACTCCAAACCTCCAAACTTGCCAACCCATTTTAAAGATACCCATAAATTTTACCCAAACTTTTCCGGTTTTCCCTCCTCTTGCACTTCATTTTGTTCAAACATTCGAAAAGCCATACACTAGCGTCCAAGATTCAAGAGAAAAAAAAAAAAAAAAAAAGAGGAAAAAGTAAGAATCTCCGGAGGGCTACTGACAACTTGACATCCACTCATTTCATTGTCCATCTTCCTGCACAAAATGCTACAACTACTTTCAAGTTCTAATTTCATCCCATTCATGAAGATTACAACTATTTTCAACTAGCATCCCTAAATCTATAGAGCCAGATATGTCGACCAGACAAGATGGAGACTAAATACAAACATAAAATCACGGGAAAGGGTGATGGAAGTATTTTTTCTTGAACACATTCCGAACCCAACATTGTAACAGTTCCTTGCAATATAGTCAAATTAATTTTTCTACGCTTTAAATATTTCAAGGAATGAAATGCTGTGTGGTAGACCCTTGCTAATGTAATCCCAAGTATTAAGGTAAGCATGACTTTATAAACTTTCAAAAAACTGGCTTATGTGCCTCAACTCTTATAGTGTTGGGTTATAACTTTAGCAAGATTGATAGCCATTGTCCCAGAGGAACATAAACTAGAAGAACCAATGTTCAAACATAACACCAAAAAGAAAAATGGCCGAAAGTGCTACACTGAGAAAAGAAAATTGATGGTTAACCGAAGTACTGCAGCTCTAGTATGACTCAGGCCCAAAAAGATGAATCACAATACCAAGATCCTTTTTTCGTGACTGGAAGATTACATTCACTTTTGTGGTCATGAACTTGAATGGTAAAGAAGTTAACAAAATAAATTTTGTGCTTCTTTACTCTCTCTAAATATCGTGTTAGGTGGGATACACTACTAAATAATTGAAGATCAACTTTGACATAATATATATGGTACATCTTGAAAAAAAGATAATGAAAAACACGAGACAGGGATATAGGTGGCAGGTTGTACAAAGAAAATTTCAATGTACTTTGTGAAGTTATATAGTTGTGGCACCTTGCACAACCATTAAATATCACTTCATCTCCGTCTTCCAGGAATTTACAAGTCTACCCATTTAGTTGAAGTGGCTTTGTCCATTCCAAGTGAAACTCTAGCAAGCATCCAGGAGAATCTGGCTCCTATTGTTAAAATACAAGAGATAGCCAAACTTCAATAAATCCATATCAAATTTTATCCTCTAAATTAAGAAACTTAATCAAGCAGAATACATTTTGAATAGAATAAAACCATACATTAACTGATAGTGCTGTTTCACACAAATCATAATATGTAATTTTTACCCGCAAGTGTATTATATCAAATTATAACTTAAAGTAAATAAAATATCGTATTTATAGAAAAGTTCATAAAATTCTATTAATTTTTACAAGTGAATAAATCCTAAATTTTATCTAGGAAGCAATAATAAAGGAACTTAATCTAAATAAAAATATAAACAATAAACTATAAAATTAAATAATTAAAATCCAAGTTAAATTAATATAGAGAATTGATTAGTTCTATTGTATTTACTCCGTTTTAATGCTCCCTTAACCTATTTATAAAATTATATTTATAAAATTAGAATATATGCACTCAACTCTCTCTCCCGAGGCAAGCGATTTTATTTTAAAATTTTTTTGTAACATTCCTATCACAAATCAAATAACAAAATACATGAAGTACAAGTTTATTTTATGTATTTTTTAGGAGTTTAACTATTTCCGAACTAATTGATAAACCTAGTCATATTGTTCATAATCTAATTCAAAATTTCAATCTCCCAACCGCAATAATTCAAATCTAAAATCATTCAAACTGTAATAAAGAGATTGAAAATATTAAGCATAGAAACAACATAAATAAACAACCATTCATTCATTAATCAAAATTCATAATATTAAGAACAAATTTAACAATTAAACTACATTAATACTTTAGTTAAGAAATTTAGCCTTAACATATTTTGAATGAAAAGAACGTCTAATAAACATAAAATTCATGGTTACAAATTAACAAAATTGAAAATACAAAGAAAGAGATAAAAAGAGCTCCAAATTTCTTCACTTCAATCGTTGATCTTTAATCTTCAATCTTCAATCTTGTGATGTAATCTCATGTTTCCAGGCTTAAATTTTGTGTTTTTGATTTGTGAAAAATCTCCTCCACTATGCAAAATCACTCTCTTTTTATAGAACACCAAACCCTAAAGCAATAAAGAACAATGGCGCTCAAAACGAAAGAAATACGTAGAGAACCCGAAGGGCTGGTGCTGCAACGAATACTGTGCTTGCTGTAGCAGCAAGTGTTCTGTTTTTTTGGACTGCTTGGGTGAAAATAGCGAGCACTGTAGTCACTAAAGCGCCATGTGTTTTGTTTTTGGCTTGTTTGGCGCTACAGCGAGCATTGTTCACGCTACACTACCAATCATTCTGTTTCTATGCATAACTCTCACTCCTAGCTGATGGCCTTAACCTCTTTAAATGCTCCAAATGTCTTCACGAAAGTTTTAACATTTTTTATTTAACTTTGTAATGAAACTAAAATCACTTCATTCTGATCTCTTTAGAGTTATGATCATTTTACTAAATAGTATTCATTTTTCATGTGCAACCAAAAATAGGATTTTCGGACTCACTTTTGGAATATCAAATGGTCTTCAAATCAGGCTTATGAGTACTCTATAGAAGGCTTGATTCGTCTGCTACAATTTCTTAGGAGACTATATTTCAATTTACAATATGTAAAAATATCAAAAATGCCCTTGAGCGTCTAAAGGTCAGTATCATTTTTGCACACATTGCCTTCCTTTGACATGCTTGCATTCTTCACTTGGCAATCATTCAAATACTCTTTAAAAAGCCAACAAATCCTGACATTTCATTGCATATCTTGAAGAGCATGATAAATTTATTACATACACAACAAAAAATGAGAAAAACATAAAAATACTAAAGAAAATACTTGAAACTACCAAAATCTTAACTAAAGAACGAGTGATAAAATTACTCATTAGGTGCTAGTTCCAAGCAGATCGTCTGGCCTTAGATTGCAACAGTTGATTGTAAGGTGTGCAAGCTGTTGAGTCAATGTCCAGTATCTGTCACAAGTTGGAAAAATAATGAGTATACACTGTTCAAACAAAATAATATATGCTTATAACACCTGCTGAATTTTAAAATTTACTTTAGCCGGACAAACACTGCACTCAATCCACAATAAGAAGAAGCAATGATGCATCCAAAGAAAGTATAGCACATATAAGATGCTTTATTCTCCATGGCAGCCTTAGGCAAGGGTAGACTGAATTAATTGGGCCAACAATCCTATTGATGTCATTAAGGCAGGACTTATCTTATATGCTCTTTTCTTTAAAATGCTCCAAACAGGTTAAAGTGATACTTACAAGTGCATGAAATTGCTCCAATCTTTTTGTCCAGCAGGTTTTATTTGAACCTTGCAGCAAGGAGGCATTTCCATCAGTATCAAAAATGTACAACAAAAGTCACAAATAAACAGAGAGTCAAAACTCTATAGATCCTCAAAGAAAATCCGAAAATACAAAACTCTACAGAGATGGGATTCAGAATCCAAAGGAAAAGAAACTGACAACTATTTTAGAATGCATAAAACCAAGCTGCTAGATACTAACTCTAACGAAATGTCATAGTTTTTGGATATCTTTCCAGCAAGATATGGTGATGGCTGGGGATCCTGAAATTTGAAGTCTTCCATATTGCATGTTGCTATGCCAAAAAATAGGCATTGATCTTTTGAACAAATGAGACAGTAAGATACCTGTTTGGGAGCATCACAGGCAAAGGGCTCGAGCATCAAGTGTCACAATCCAAGTGGATATTGTAGTACCTAAAAGAGTAGTTTGAAATAAAAAGGCCTTGTATGAGGCTAGAATTACTAGTAAAAGTAGAGTACTAGCACAATCATCAGTGAACAGAATAATAACGAACTCTCTTTATTCCGAACTCTGACATTTTCCTATGGATTTAAGAAAGAAGCAATAAAATTTTATTTCTTACCAAAACTCTTTCCGAGAAGAGGCCCAAGGGGGACATAATCCAATGCCAGTATATCTCTAGCTGTCAAAATCAACTTCTTATCAATAAAGTAGCACTAAACTTCATGCAAGCCAAGAACATAAAAAGTGAAGCTAGAAAATGTATGCACACCACTACAGTCATTCATGCATACAACTCCAAAGATATGATCTGCTGCTTCATTGAAATCAATGGGCTTTCCTCCTTCATTTCCAGGACCAACAATTGCCTGTAAGAACTCATATAAAACAACAATTAAGATGAGTCATTACTCTGAACTATGATGAAATCATTGGCAAAACCAGATAAATAGGATACAGATTTTACTAATGAGTCATAGAATTCTACATAAAAAATTGTATTAACATTGAATAAAGGAAGAAAATTAATCATCAATTTATATTATAGAAAGGCTAACCATTTCTAGCTCAAAGTCAAGTTTCTGTGAAGGCCCAAAAGATGGTGGACAGTTGCCTGATGAAGCACCTTAACGTCTAGAAGAACAACAAAAAAGTAAATTTGTGAATTGTCTATATTATTCAGCCTTGGCACTGGCTCAGCAGCATAATCAGCAAAACACGTGAAATTCATATCCCAAGGTCTAAAGCAACCAACAAACAGCATGCCATGAAGCACAAGCTCCGGATGGAACATAAGCTGCATATCAACTGCCTTGGAGAGACACAGATGCCTATGCAACAGAAATAACTAAACTCTATACACCAACATTCCCTCATGAATATATACATAAATACCTGTATATTATTTCAAGGTGGTATGTCAATATTTCTAACTATTGAGTTGATAACTAAGCACTCAATGACAAGTACATAGAAGCGATAGAACAATTTCCATGGGCAAGTGGGCTTCATCCACTGTACAGATAAACACTTGATACATGCATCAAAAGGAGGATACCAAGTTATGTCATTAAATGCTATAATATAGTAGTTAGTTTAGAAACAGATGGGGACAGGGAGCATAGTCAAGGGAGTCATTATTTACTGTGACGAATAATTAGGTAGTTCATAAGGGCTCAATATGCTTCAAATTAAAACCGTGGATCCCATAATACCAGTGTTTGTTTGCTTTCGGTCAACAAAGAAAGTTTTATGAACAAACTAAATATAAGGAAATTTATTTGTCTAACCTTGGCCGGACAATGTCTGCTAAAGAGATAAGAATGGATGATGCTCATCCATGATATGCAATGGGAAGATGAAACCTGAAATAAGGTTAGACTTTCGAACTTGCAAATGAAATATGCAGTGATAATTCAAAGTAAGAACTGAACCAAGACTTTTTTTCCCCTTAGATTTTAGATCACATACCAGTTTGGAGGAATTGGGTTCCAGGGTGCACAAAATATGGTTTCACAGTTCTTTGCATGATGCATGTATGAGAAGAAGTCTGTGTAGTCCCCAATTTCCATAGGAAAAAGCATTTTTACTTTACCTAAAGATTCAAGCATAAATTCAACATCATAAAGAGACAGCTATCATCATACAAATTACACATCCAAGAAAACAAAAAAGTAAATATTACCATCAGGACAAGTAATTTCTGTCTTAATTTTCATTGTCACACAATGTTGCTTCAGTAGCTGCATTGGGAAGAGAACCAAATTTCCATCATTTTTACTATAAATCTCGAAAACAAATTGCTAGATACTTCCAAAGGAATATGATATTTATTTTTGGCTATTAATGATCTATTTCAGTTTAAGGTTAAAGCCATGGCACCTCAAACTCAAACAAAGCTAAAATTTTCTCGATATTACTGCACACATCATTGTCAAACAATGAAAAGAAGCATACATAGGAGTAGCTTTTGAAGAGTAGCACAAGCTACCTTCCAAGCAGGCCTTCCCAGAACCAAAAACTTGTTTAGATTAGGCTTCCACCAGATATTGCATCATATAACAAGCAATTGCTTCACCAACAAAAGCAAGCAAAACACAGAAACATCAGCTATTATGAACAAGAAGTCATTCTTACAGCAACATGGATTATACCATCACATGATAGCTTAATTGTTGCTGTTAATCAACTAATAGCACGAAAAATATAAAACTAAATTTAATATTCAAGCAATAACAATCCACTTCGTTTCTTTCACTCTGTTTTCTCATTAACCAAACAGATCGATAGTAATGAATACTCGAATAATCAAGCTTCCGATCATCAAAAGACACGCTAAACTTACTTCAAATAATAAATTCAAACTCAAAATGACTAAAAATCTACACAGTTCTTCACATCTTCATCAACAACAAGTAGCATTAATAGACGTCAATTTTGAAGATCAACGAAACAGGAAAAAGCAATCAGAATCCTTGAGAATCGAACCGTCGAAGAGATCGGCTTGGAAATGTAGGAAAGATCCAAAACATATTCTCCGGTTGCAACTCCTGGACGAGCCGGCGAGTCCGCTACGAGCTTGAACACTCCGTAAGGTAGGTTCTGGATGTTGGAACTATGCCTCCACCCCAACACTTAGGCCTTGCAACCCATTGCAACAGTGGAGCACATCGCCTAACTCATGCATGACCCCCAAAAAATCGAACCGCCGACTTACTTCATAAGTAGCGTAGCATGATCGTCCTTGTAGCCACTCGAGCTACTAACCTTTTTTGTTAGAACTATGCCTTCACCCCAACACTTGGACCTTGCAACCCATTGCAACTGTGGAGCACATTGCCTAACTCATGCATGACCCCCAAAGAATCGAACCGCCGACTTACTTCATAAGTAGCGTAGCATGATC
>JAWDEX010000006.1:7789354-7816778 GCA_035221805.1 Trichilia hirta | reverse complement strand
CCTTTACTTCATCTGTGTAGGTAAACATGACAAGGATCGAGGCGATCTTTGGTCTTTTTTTCTTTCTGACATTCATAAAGTGAAAATTATTTACAAGGTTAGGAAAAGAGTATCTTGAATAATTCTTCTAAGATCGACTGAAATTTTTTACTAAGGTCAGTCCATTGGATATCACCATTGTCTTTTGTCTTTCATTGACTATGTCAAGAAAGCTAAAAAGTTACTCTCTTATGTTAACTAGATGATTTAGGTAATAATTCTTTACCAAAAGCCTGACTTGCTCTTATAGGTAAAGGCAATTATCGATATTGTGACTATAACACTTATGGTATTCATAAAACTGATCGCTGACCTATTTTTCCCTTCGTGATTTAATAGGAGTTAGTTCTACTATATAGAGAACGTTACTTTTCACATGGTAAAACACTTATGAGGAAAGAATTCTCAAAGAAGTAAAGTTTTTATCTTGTAGGTGTGCTTCTTTTTATAGCTTTTCCTTAATGTTGGACCTTTTGACCATCTTATCCTTTTATTCGCATTAGGATGGTTTATCGCTCCTTTCTTCTTTCCTTTCCTACTCTCTATTTCTCATTTCTAGTCTCAAGGCAGATGTTACCTTTTATGGTTATAGTTGAATCATCCTTTTCTCCTACTTTTATGACATTACTTTATCTTTGATTTTTATTTTATCAAATAACTCCTTGTAAGTGGCTTTATAGGTGGTGATAGACAGCTTGTTGATTGCATATCACTTCTTTTCTACACAAAGTCCCCTTCACAGCCTTTCTAATGCTAGGGGTGATGAAAAGCCTCAAGGTCAATAATTTCATCATGGTATATATTGACAAAACTTCTGAGGCTTTTCAGTAAGGCCTTGCTAGAGCAAGGAAGTAAACTCACACTATGAGTGGTTTGAATAGAGCCTTAAAACTTTTTCAAGTAGGTATAGCTTAACTGCCTGAAACTGCTAATGATTCTTTGAGGGAGACTCTTGAACCATCTTCTAGCTTACCTTTCTAAAGTCAAGGAAAATAGGTGGTACATCTGAGATTCGATTAGCCCTTACACTAACATCATTTCTCAAAAGATGTTAAAGTATAATATCAGGTCAATTTTATCGATATATGATATTATTTGTGATATTTTAAACTTTTAGAGAATAGTCAACTCCAAGATGTTTTTGGTGAATAGAGAGTTGCTATATTTCTCGACCTTAGAGCGTTTGCCTAAATTCTACATTAAGTTCACCTTCACATTGACTTTGACTTTCTCTAGTACTCCTTGGATGTAAGCTTTCAAAACCTGCTGATCTATTACTTAGGGTACAAGTGGATAAGCATTTTGATCCTGGGATTTGATCTCGTTAAGCTGTAATCTCAAATCTATAGGAGTTCATCGTGGTTCAACATTGTACATACATTTACTCTGGGATTGCATAGGTTATGAAACATTCTTTGGTCAAATAGATCAAATATTTGGATTGATGCATTACAATTTCTCATCTTAGGGCTTGTATGCAACCCATCAATCTTTCTTTTCTTGTTGTGCACAAGAGTAAGACAAGCGCTTCTGATTACAGTGACAATCATAAAGCCTTTGAGCTTTGTTTTTTCCTTGAACTATGTATTGCTCTCAATCACTTTTGAAGCTTTTGGCACTCATTGATGCACCCTTTCACTAGACTGCCTTTCTAATAGTCTTTTTAACTTTATAATTTTTTTAGTTGCTTATTTCTTTGCTCTAGTATTTGCCTTCTCATTTCTTCTTCTACTTGCCTATTTTTGTACTCTTTCAGCTCTATTACTAATTTTAAGGATCCACACTCTTTGGTTCTTACAGTTGCCTTACTCATTAGTTGTGCTGTGGTGTGGTCTTGAGGTTCATTATTATTAGAAGATTTAATAGCATTTTTTCTATCAACAGAATGGATGGGGTCCCCATTTCTCTCCGTCTGCAACCTTTTAGAGAAAAGATTGCAGTTATTTTCGGCCATTCTTACTCTAAATTCTGTCGAATGCTTTATTGAAACTAGCTAAAGGCTTTTTGTACAAGTTTTTTATAAATGGTGCCAACTGTTGATACTCAAATTTTTTTTAAAAAAAAAAAAAACTAACACATCACATAAATTTTGTTCCTTTACAACTAACTGGAGCTAACACGGGTTCATCTCAGGTCAGAACTTTGATTATACTCCATTTATACCTAAAATCCAAAAAGAGAAAGTGAGAAGTAAAGTCAGCTTCTCGGCATACAAACTCTAATGCTTAACTTAGGCACAAAATTATGAAAGAAAAGTCGACAATAAGGTATAAACAGTAAAGGGTTGAGCGTGTGAAAAGTTATATCGACAAGAAGTGTCAGGTGGAAAATTCTCTCTGAAAGTAGAGTTTTGAGAGTCGAAGGTCTAAGGGCTTTCTCAAGTCCCTCTTTTGGATTGTAAATGCCATATTTATAATGATTCTAGCACGTGCAATCATAAGAGAATGAGAGTCCAATTTGACAGGAGGTAGTTTATCTAAGAGATCGACAAGTCATTTCACTATCATATTATGCCGAAAAAGAGTAGCGCAATAAATACTTATCTTTTAAGCAGTATTACGTACTAAGCTTTAAATATAATAGTAAATTCTATCAGATTTTAAAAGATACATATTGCTCACTTTTTAGATCTCTTACTTTTAATTGTTGAGAATTAGGATCGGCTTGAGATTATAGAGTCATGGGCTTGGGTGTGAATTTTGTAGATCGAGTGATCCGAATCTGATTCGTTAGTAAATTGCACCTCTCTATGTGCTAAGATAGAAAAGGATGACCTCAATAAAATTCCTCAACAAATATTATATTAAATACCGAAAATTTGCTTCTATATGTTGAAAAATAGATAGATTTTTTACATTAATTTTTGTGCTATTGTTTAAATTGGATAATGAGAATTTTAAAAATATATATTATTATCTAAATGAGAATTGAAAACCAATGGTTGAAGTCATGGCAGAGGATTACGACAGTAGAGTTGGCCGTGGCAGAGAGTCCGATTGAAAACTTTATATTCTTAAATTAATAAATAAAATGATATTTTAAAAAATAATAAATTAAATTTGTATACTTATTATTATTAAAAATAATAAAGAAGTATTATAGTTCAAGCTTGATCGGTGGGGGATGCAGATCAAGCTTTGATCGGCGGGTCAAAAAATCCGCGCTAATCTACTATTTGGACAACGTAGCGCATCCCCAAATTTGCACGAAACACGGTACAAAAGTAAATTGACAGGGCCAATCACATAATACAATAAAAATATGCATTTTGCACCCTTATTTATAAATTTAAATATTTTTTTTAATTTTATTATAATCACAATCATGCTTACTCAATGAGAATTATTTTGAAAATTAAATATATTTATTGCTTTTATTTTTATTCAAATTTACGGATTCAACTATTAAATTAAGATTTTAGTGAGTATTTTTAAAAATAATATAACTAAAATGTATATTTGGTCAAATATTAAAAATTTGTATGTCTATTTCCCTTTAACTAGATATTACCATGGCATTTTTCAAAAAGAAATTGGTCTATAATTTTTTGCAATGTTGACGTTGAAGTCAAAAGGCCATTCATTTTTTTTTTTTCTTTTTTCTTTTTTGTGTGTGAGTTGTTGTTTTAATACTTAATTGACTGAATTCATTTATTTTAAATAATTAAGTTTATTTTCTTAATTTAATAAACTTTTTAAACACTTTTTGCTATATTATTTTATTAAACAAAAAGTATCTTAAAAGTTTTAATTAAATATCTTCTCAAAATATCATTACTTATTTAATTTATTTACATCAATACTTATATTAAAACTTTATATTTCTTTTAAGAAATAAGTATTTTTGTTTAAAAAATTACACATATTATTTTTATAAATTTTATTTCAATTTAGATTAATCAAAATTATGTAAGTGAAAAAATATTTATTTTTTTTAATATAATATTATTAATTGTAAAAAAATTTTTAGATTTGATTATTTATTTAATATTTAAAATTATAAAAATACAAAAATAAAAATATTAATTTTTAACTATTTTTATTTAAAAAAATTAAATAACTTAATATTTATATTTAAATTTTAAATAAAAAATAAATAGATCGTTCATAGTCAAACATTAAAATTTATTTAAAATTTAGAGTTTTATATTTTTAATTAAAAAACCGAATACTATCTAAGTATCTACATGACCACTTAGACACCCAGCAAAAGTTTATATCGTTAATTTTTTAATTATTATTTTTAATATCAAAATTCAATGTTACTTAAATAAATATATACATATGATTGGTGGTTAATAAAATTTAACTTTACATATATAAAAATTGATGTTAAGAATATAAACTTATTGTATGAATTCTTGTGTACACTTGATATAAAATATTATTATTAATTATTGACAACACAATATTAATATAATTATAAAAATAAATAATTAAATTAAAGAATAAACAATACTACCATATTAATTTGTACACAAAATTTTATAAAAAAATTTTATATGCATGACATTTTTTTAATCAAAAGTATACATATGTAAGATTTTAATTCATTAAAATTGAGAAATAACTACTATTATGACACATTTTGCAGATATCTCCATCAATGCAAATCTTCTTCTTCTAGAACTATCGACTATGGAAGGGTTCATGATCATGTAATTTTCAATCAAAACGGCTCGTCGTTCAGACTATCCATGGATGGAATGTGAAAAGGGTTTAATAATATATAATGGCTTTCCAATTTACAATTATGAGGCAGCGGTTTGCACGGCATCTGGCTGCTAAGCAGAAAGAAGATGCTAATTATGGAGACACATTCACACACAGAGATATAGAGATAAAGATCAGATATTGAGCAAACCAAGACAAAGAATTCAGAGATCATTTAATAACATCTCAAGCACCGTCCGATCTCCATCAAACGGCTATTAACAATCACATTCCACTATATATACAACACCCAAGTTAACAAATCATTTTGATTCTGTATCATCGGCAAGAACAATGGAGGAGAAGAAAAACTTGCATGCACTCTCAACTCCTTCTACTGTAACATCAGCAATGGTAGTGATGATGATAGTGGTGATGCTGTTGTTGATGATTACTCCGGCGACGTTGGCTTGCGGTGGTCCGGCGTTGAAGGATAGGAGTGGATGTAAGGATTGCATTGTCGATCAGATGAAGTACAGTTGTCCGTCGTGTGTGCCGATTATTCGCTGCATGGCTCGGTGTTTATGGGGCGGAATGGCGAGGAGTCAGTGTGTTCAGAAGTGTGATTGCGGTGGAGGGAAGCCGAGGCTTTCGGATTGTAAGAAGTGTATGGGGAGGTGCCAGTGCAGTTGCATGGGTTAGAATGTAGAGGGGATTTTATGCACCCACGACGTCGTTTTACTGTCGGGTTTGTTGATTCATAGGTATGAAGTAATACCATTATATATTGTATTGAAAGCTCTCTGTTTTTGTTGGTTTTATGAATTTAGTTCTGAAGACTTGCAACTTGTCAATCATGAATAATTTAGTATAGAATTGGACTGGGTAAGAACTTTAATATAAACACTTATTTACCAAAGTTTTCCCCCTCCATACAAACAAAAGCGGCTTCTTTCCCAAGTCCTGAAAATAAAAGCATGACCTATATCTGTACAAAATCACTTTTTCTCTTTTAGGCCCGAAGAAATCTGTCCAAGCAACAAAATTCCCAATGCTGAGCACAAAATTTCTCCATCTCATCACCACCTCTCTCTACAGATCACTTCCTCCATTTGTTGCAACACCGTATCCAAAACCTTCCAATTATCAAATGGGACCCACTCGTCAAACTCATCATCATCAACGTTTGATACGCAAATCCCATTGACAATCTCTTGCAACCCCCCGATCGACAGCTTACCTTTCTCCTCGCCTCCTTTATACAAGCATCAAAGCAAACCCATCAAAGGCTTCGTTCATCCTGAGATTCCTACGTTCATCACTTCTTATGGAATCCACCGTTTCCTGCCGGTGGATTAGACGTTGGAGAGGATCAGCTTCGGTGTCGACGGACTACAATTTTTTGTAAAGGGTGCGGATCAGGCGGGCCTTGTGGGCGTGTTTTGTCTATTTTTAGTATGGTTGACGGGGACAGATAACATTGATGGGTATTTCTGTTACGTTTTCATGAATTATCTTCGGCGCGTTATACGTATTGATGATGTGAATCGTGATCGATCTGCACCGTCCGTTTTTCTTTATTGCTATTAAAATTTTCTTTAAACTAATCAAATTTTATGACATACAGACACATACTAAGGTAAACATAAGTAGATCTCATTAAAAACTAATTAAAAATTTATGTTATTCAAACATTTGATTGCTAGACGAATAATTGATTTTACTTATTTCATTGTCCATCTTCATGCACAAAATGCTACAACTGTTTTCAAGTTTCAAATTCACATTCATGAAACATTACAACTATTCTCAACTGAAATCCTTAAATCCACGGAGCCAGATACGACGACCAGATAAGATGGGGATTGAATACAAATATAATATCCCAGGAATTGATTTCATAAGATGGACATGAACTCACTTCAATCAGAAGGGTGATGGAAGTACTTTTCCTGAACAGGTTCCGAACCCAACTTTGTAACCATTTCCCTGCAATAAGAGTCAAATTAAGTGATTTTACGACACGTCAAATATTTCGAGGAATGAAATGCTGTAAGAGAATATTAAATATGTGAAATCAAGATTCTAAGAACTAATTGCATGCTAAGCTGGAATCTAATCCAACCTTTTTCTTTTCCCATAGGAGAGCGGGGTAATAAGAAGCAATGGCACGATAAAATTTCTGGATGGTGAGCCCTTTTTACTGTAATCTCAAATATTAAGGGACGCATAACCTATAAACTTTCAAAATGTAGCTTATGTGCCTCAATTCTTATAGTATTGAGTTAAAACTTTAGCAAGATCGGTAGTCATTGCCAGAGAGGAACGTGAATTAGTAGAACTAACGCTAAAACATAATAAAAAAGAATGACTGACTGAAAGGGTTTCCTTGATAAAAGAAAATTGACAGTCAACCCGAGTACTGCAGCTCTAGTATGATCTAAGCCTAAAAATATGAATCACGATACCAAGATCCTTTTTCCAGGACTGGAGATTACGTTCATTCTTGTGGTCATAAACTTGCATGGTAAAGAAGTTAATAAAATAAAGTTCGTGATTCTTCTATCTTTCTTAAATATTATGGCAGGTGGGATACCCTACTAAACAATTGAAGATCAACCTTCACATAACAAAGATCAACCTTCATAATATTATATGGTACGTACTGAAAAAATACGATGAAAAACAAGAGACAGGAATTTGGGTGCTAGGTTGTACAAAGAAAATTTCAATATACTTTGAGTGAAGTTATATGATTGTAGTACCTCGCAACAACCAGTAAATATCACTTCATCTCCGTCTTCCAGGAATTTACGAGTCAAACCATTTAGTTGAAGTGGCTTTTGTCCATTCCAAGTTAACTCTAGCAAGCAGCCATAAGAATCTGGCTCCTATTGTGAAAAATACAAGAGATAGCCAAACTTTTAAATCCATATAGAATTTATCCTCTTAACTTAAGGAACCTAATACGAGCAGGACACTTTCTGAATAGAATAAAACCGTACAGGTCCGCTGATGGTGCCAGTTCCAAGCAGATCTCCTGGCCTTAGATTGCAACCGTTGATTGTATGGTGTGCAAGCTGTTGAGTCAATGTCCAATATCTGTTATGAGTTGAAAAAATAATTAGTATGTACAGTACAAACAAAAAATATATATAAATATAAAAACTACTGAATTTTAAAATTTACTTTAGCTGTACAAACACTGTGTCAATCCACTATAGAAGAGGCAATGATGAATCCAAAGAAAGTATAGCACAAATAAGAACTTCTATTCTCTATGGCGGCCATAGGCAAGGGTACAGTCAATTAATTGGGTCAACAATCCTATTGATGTCATTAGGGGAAGACCTATCTTATATACTGTTTTTTTAAAATGCTCCAAACATGTTAAAGTGATACTTACAAGTGCTTGAAATTGCTCTTTGTGACCACGCAGGAATCTTTTTGTCCAGCAGGTTTTATTTGAACCTTGCAGCAAGGAGGCACTTCCGTCAGTATCACAAATGTACAAGAAAAGTCAGAAATAAACAGAAAGTCAGAATTCTAAAGATCCACAGAGAAAATCTGAAATACACTACAAAGATGGGATTAAGAATCCAAAGGAAAAGAAACTGAAAATTTTAGAACGTGAATGCATAAACCAGTCTGGCAGATACTACCTCCAACGAAATGTCGTAGTTTTTGGATATCTTTTCAGCAAGATATGACAATGGCTGGGGATCCTGAAATTTGATGTATATGTCATATTGCATGTTGCTACACCAAAAAAATAGGCATTGACGTTTTTAACAAATGAGACAGTAAGATACCTGTTTGGGAGCATCACAGGCAAATGGTTCAAGAGCATCAAGTGTCACAATCCAAGGGGATATTGTAGTACCTAAAAGAGTAGTTTGAAGAAAAGGCCTTGTATGAGGCTAGAATTACTAGTAAAAGCAGAGTGCTATGGCAATCATCAGTGAACAAAATAATCCCGAACTCTTGACTTTTTCCTATGGATTTAAGAAATGAGCAATAAGATTTTATTTCTTACCAAAACTCTTTCCCAGGAAAGGCCCTAGAGGGACATATTCCCATGCCTGTATATCTCTAGCTGTCAAAATCAACTTCTTATCAATATAGTAATACTAAACTTCATGCAAGCCAAGAACATAAAAATTGAGACAAGAAAATGTATTCATACCACTCCAGTCATTCATCAATACAACTCCAAAGATATGATCTGCTGCTTCATTGACATCAATGGGCTTTCCTAATTCATTTCCAGGACCAACAACAGCTGCCTGTCAAAACTCATATAAAACAACAATTAAGACGAGTCATCACTCTGAACTATGATGAAATCATTGGCATAACAAGATAAATAGGATACAGATTTTAATAATGAGTGTAGAATTCTACATCAAAATTATATTAAGATTGAATAAAGGAAGAAAACTGATCATCAATGTATATTATAGAAAGGCTAACCATTTCTAGCTCAAAGTCAAGCTTCTGTGAAGGCCCAAATGATGGTGGAGAGTTGCCTGATGGAGCACCTTGACCTCTGGAGGAAAAACAAAATATGCAAATTTGTGAATTGTCAATGTTATTCAGCATTGGCACTGGCTCAGCAGCATAATCAGCAAAATCAGATGAAATTCATAAACTATCCCCAAAGATCTAAAGCAACCAACAAATAGCATGTCGAGAAGCACAAGCTCCGGATGGGACCTAAGTTGCACATCAACTGCTTTGGAGAGACACAAATGCCCATGCAACAGAAATCATTGAACTCTATGAACCCACACTCCATTATGAATATATACATAAATAACTGTATATTATTTCAATGCAGTATGTCAATATTTTTAACTATTGAGTTGATTACTAAGCACTCAATGGGAAGCACATAGAAGTGATGGTACAATTTCCACAGGAAAGTGGGCTTGATCCACTGTACAGATAGACACTAGATACATACATCTAAAGTAGGATACTAATATATGTCGTTAAATGCTACATTATAGTAGTTAGTTTAAAAACAGATGGGGACAGGTAGCACAGTTAAGGTAGCTGTTATTTACTGTGACAAATGATTGATACCTGATAAGGGCTTAATGTGCTTCAAATTCGAACTGTTGATTACCAGTGTTTTTTTGCTTTTAGTCAACAAAGAAAATTTTATGAACAAACTAAAATTAAGGAAATTTATTTGTCTAACCTTGGCCGGACAATGTCTGTTCCAGAGATAAGAATGGATGATGCTCGTCCATGATATGCAATGGGAAGATGAAACCTGAAATAGGTTTAGATTTTGCAACTTGTAAATGAAATATGCAGTAACAATTCAAAGTAAGCACTGAACCAAGACTTATTTCTCTTAGATTTTAGATCACATACCAGTTTGGAGGAATTGGGTTCTGGGGTCCACGAAATATGGTTCCACAGTTCTTTGCGTGATGCATGGATGAAAAGAAGTCTGTGTAGTCCCCAATTTCCATAGGAACAAGCATTTTTACTTTATCCTAAAGTTCAAACATAAATTCAACAGCCATCATCATACAATTTACATATCCAAGAACATATGGAAGCATCTATTACCATCGGGACAAGTGATTTCTGCCTTAAATGCTCATTGTCACACAACGTTGCTACGGTTACTGCATCAGAAGAGAACCAAATTTCCATCACTTTTATCATTCGTCTCAAAGTGAAATTGCCAGAGCAGCCAGACGCTTCCAAAGGAATATGATTTATTTTTTCCCATTAACAATCTATTTCCTTTTAAATCTTCTTCACACATAAAAAATGAAAAGAAATTATACCTGAGAGTAGCTTTTGAAGCGTAGCACGAGCTTCCTTCCAAGCAGGCCTCCCCAGGGCCAAAAACTTGTTCAGATTAGGCTGCCACCAAAGCATCGCAACATATAACAAGCAATTACTTCCCCAAGAAAATAAACCAAACCACAAACATCAGCTATTATGAACATATTTAATATTTAAACAATGAACAATCCATTTCATTTCTTTTACTCTGTTTTCTCAACAGAGCTATAGTGATGAATTCTCAAATAATCAAGCTTCCGATCATCAAAACACATGCTAAACTTACTTTGAACACTAAATTCAAACTCAATCCACAACTTGTGTTAAGAACCATTAATAGACGTTAATTTCGAAAATCAATAAACCTGGAGAAAGCAGTCAGAATCCTTAAGGATCGGTCCGTCGAAGAGACCGCCTTTGGAAATCTCGTAAAGGTCCAAAACATATTCTCCGATTGCAACTCCCGGTCGAGCCGGCAAGTCCGATCCGAGCTTGAACACTCCGTAAGGAAGATTCTGGATTGGGAAATGCGAGTCCGGTTTAACTTCAACGAAGGATTGCAAAGCCATTGCTGTGTCGTTTAGAGCTCGGTTATCGGGTTAGCTTCAGACTAGACAAGAGGAGCGAAAAATTTGGAGGTATCTGTAAACGAAGAGTTGTGGCAATGTGTTTGGTGCGGTTGTGAGCATTCATTTGTCGTATTTTATGGCTCCGAAACCAAATGATAAAAAAATCAATATCCATCCATCTTTCAATGCATAAAATTTATTGGAATTTATCACATATGTCCCTGTATTCTTATAATTATATAAACAAAGAAGTAATTTGTTATTTTAAACAAGTTTAAAATGATTAAAATGATCTAAATATCGCTAATATTACCTTCTTTTTTTTTCCTTTTCTGTAATTTAAGTTATAAATCACTATATTACGAGTGTTTTTTCTAGTGTTAAGTTGCATACAGGTGATTTTTTTGAGGTTTAGTTGCTTATGAGTGATTAATTTAAATGTTTTAGTTGTTAGAAAATAAGATTTTTAGAAGTTAAATATAATATAAAAAAATAAATTGAATCAATACTATCACATTATGTCAATTTGCATATATTAATTTATACAAAAAATTTATATCACTGGTATTATTGTTTATAAAAATTGTTATTATTATATATTTTTAACTTTAGTTTTAAAGCATAGTAAAAATATTACAATCCTAAATGTAGTTAAAATTAAATATTTTTTATTTTTTAATCTTTTTCTGTACTAATGACAAAAGTAGTTTTATAACATTAAAATTTACACGGAGTTCATTTCATATAGTGAAGAATAAAATTTAATTTAATAAAAATAATTTTATAATTAATGAAAAAAATAATTGATAAAAATTTAGCTCACACATAATTGCCTAGTGTGCGTGAGTATAAAGAACTATGTAAAATCAAATCTAAATGTAAGGAAAAATATTTTAAATTTACTTAAAAGAATTCAAGAGGCTAATAATAAAATTTTATCAAATTATTTATAATAGACTGAACAAGTCAACCACTTATCATTAAGATTGTCAAACGGGTGGACAATTCGCTGATCGACTTATTTTACTCACAATTTAATTAGATTAAATTTAAAAAAAATAGATTCATTTAATTTGCGGGTCGATTTGATTTGGTTCGTTTGACCAATTAGTTGAACATGTTAGCCACTTAACTCGTGGATTAACTGTATATTAAAAAAAAAATATTTGATATAAATATATATATTAAATATTAAATATCAAATATATTATTTTATAATTTTAAATATTTAATTTAAAAATTAAAAATTAATGAACGTATTCATAGAATTTGTTATAATAATATTAAAAATTATAAAATTTAAAATAAATTTATTAATAAATAGGTTGACTCAATCGATTCGCTTAAAGCTAGTTTACAGTGAGTCCTGGCTGGCCCGTTTGACAAGCATACCTATCATTTTAAAGTGAATAAGAGGTTAAAAAATTAAAAATTTATTTACTAAAAAAATATAAACTGATATTATTTCAAAAAATACAAAGTTTTAGGGTCTTATATGATAATTACCTTCAATTTTAAATAATGTGTACTCTTAATCATGCGGTAGATGGCATCACGGATGAGTAACTACCATTCCAATGCTTCACTTTTTCTGTTGACCACAGCAAATATGCCTTCATAATGAGTAACTTTGCTGGGCAATGTTGATTCCCAACGACTTCTCAATAAGAGTGAATTGAGATTTAAACTTGCCCAATAGGAGGACTTGTCCCCCTTTTATCTAATAAAAATATTAATTGGAAAAGGTTTTATAGACATTCGTTTCACTAAATCAAACAATTAAAATTGTATTATATCATCATTTTGATAATTTAGTATATTTTTCAGTCGTTTCAAACTGTTAATTTTATGTAGAACGAGCGCATGAAACAATTTTTTAATCTCTAATACCTCTTTTAGAGAATTATTATTGGTATTTTTTGATTATACTTTAATTATCAAATTCAAATTTTATATAATAATATCGAAACAAAAAAAATCATTAATAATTTACAAAACAAAAATGGAAACAGAATATGAGAATTATTTTTTATCACCCAATTAATAGCATCGAGACCTAAAAGAATCACTAACCATTTATAAAAAGAAACAAACAAGCAAAGTGCACATGCATCAGCTAAATCATATTCTATCACCTAACCCTAAAACCATGGTAACCCGAACAACTTGGATCCAACTAATCCATAGAAAAATACCCATGACCCATAACCTTATTTTTTTAAAAAATTAATAAAATAAAATTAAAATAATGATTTTCGAAAATAAAGAACAATAAAATTTTTAAGGTTTTAAGCATTATATTACACATTTAAAAAAATAAATAAAAATAAAGATTAGGGTCCGACTCTTACTTTTCAAAAGCTTTATGATATGGAGTTTCGAAGGGAAATCCTTCAACTTCGCCGATCAATCCTTTTGCTCTTCCTCCACAACTACACTGACGATTGAATCTGACATGCATTAAAAACGATGCTGTGAAATTGTTTCCACGTTACGTTCAGGGGTAAAAAAAAAAAAAAAAAAAATTATGATTCAAATTTAAAAATATTTGTATAATACTTAATTAAAATGCAAAATATAATAAAATTGAAAAAGACGAGCGAATATTGTTTAGGGTGATTTGAAAAAATTTGAATCAGATATATATTAATAAAATAATAGTAAAATATTTTATTTAAAATATAAATTAAAATAATTATTATTTATAAATAATTAGGTTAATTTTATTTAATATTATAATTCTTTAAACAATAATGAAAAAATATTTAATTTAATCCTAAATATCAAAAATAAATTTTTGTTCATAATATTTATTATTTTTCTACTTTTAATGTACTACTTAAAATATTTAATTATAATTATTTTCGTACTTACTTTTGTTGTTCTATGTTAAAATAGTATATTCGCACATTTATTTTTTCTGTTTTATTTTAAATTAATATATTTTTTTAAAAGTTTAAATATATTTTATAAAATTTAAATTTTTTGAATATCCAAAAATTTGGATATTCAAATTTAAAATATCCATACTACATTTATACCATAGAAAAATTAAATATTTATTCATATAAAATAATTACTTTCTTTATCTAAATACATATCCGAATTCGGTGACATCTGCTCTATATTCTCATTTTCGCCATCCCTAATTAATTTTATATTATGGCACAAGTTATTCATGTCAAAAGAAAATAATCCCTGAGAAATTGCGATAATGGTAGCGGATAACTGGGATATTTCTAAAATATCATAGAGGTAATAGGTAATTAGATCAAACTTCAGGGAGAAAAGGAAATTAACCTTTAAAAGAAAGTGATGTTCATATAAATAACCAACGTTTCAAGTTTATATTTTATTATAATTTATAATTTTTAAACAAAAATTTAATCGAATTATAAATTGGACGTCCAATTTCATTTTATGGCCCAATAACATATTTCTTCATGTATTTAAAAGAAATAACAAATAGATCTCTTATTTTAATTGTTTTCACATTTCAGGTATATTTAATAAAATTATGAACTTATGCCATTATTTGCCATTTCTCCAATAATTAGGGGCTAATATGTTATTAAGCGATCATTTACACTTCCGTATTCTCGCTTTAATTTCAGTATCAAAACCCAAGCAATTGCAGGAATCCACAGAAACGAACCGATTTTGCAACCTCGAATTATCCAATGATCAAGCGAACGGTAATAAAACAACGACGATTTTGATTCTTCTTTTGTTATATCTGCTTGAAATCGTAGCAGCAACGTCGATTTGATGGGGAAAAGAGAGATGTTGGTCGATCTGATACTGAAAACTTCGTGCAGCGGATGTGGATCGTCGTCGGAGTTGTACGGAAGCAACTGCAAGCACATGACTCTGTGCTTGAAATGTGGCAAAACCATGGCGGAGAACAAAGCCCATTGCTACGAGTGCGGAACAGTCGTCACTCGCTTGATTCGAGTACGTTTCTGTGAATCGAATTTATTGTTGTATTGCTTTGTTTGATTTTGTGTTAGATTAGAGTTTAATTATGAACGGGATTATGAATTTCATATTTTTTTGAACAATTGTTTATGCAGGGAATGGACTGTGAACCATCGAATTTATATTTTGCTTTGTCTGATTTTCTGTTGGATTAGAGTTTAATTATGAACATGATTTTGAAATTCGGATTTTTGTGAAGAATTTTTTTATGCATGAAAGAATTGCGAACGCGTCAATTTAACCCAGGATTTGTATTGTTTCAAGAAAATAATTCGTTTATGTTTTGTTTTCAGTTCTTAAGTGGAAGCTGAAGTTGAATGTATTTTGTGGTTGTTTTTAATTTAGGAATATAATGTCAGGCCGTGTGCTAGCAGTGACAAGAACTACTTCATTGGTAGATTTGTGAGTGGATTACCTAATTTCTCCAAGAAGAAAAGTGCGGAGAACAGATGGACTATCCATAAAGAGGGGTTACAAGGGCGCCAAGTTACTGATGCTTTGCGGGTATTTGCCACTCTTGTGATGATTGTTATAAAATTATAGCTAGAAGAGTTGAAACAAATATGTTGAGATATTATAGCTAGAAGCAGGTTTGTGAAACATTTATCGCCTTTTGTTGTTATTGTAGTTGGAATCTTAATTGGTATATTTGGCCTTTACACATCACGCTGCTGTGTTTTAAATGTTGAAATTCTTTGAAAAATTAAATTTTTGACACAGTAAAAAGTTAAGCAGCAAGATTGAAAGAGAAGATATGAAGTCTCATCTTATATTTTTTTCCCATATTTTATAGGTATGGCTGATAATCTTGGGAAAATAGAAAATAAACCTACATTTGATATTCAGTTTTCCTGTAGTAAAAGTTGAAGATATTGACGTTCCTTTGGTCCTTATCATTTTCCTAAGTATGATTATTACCCATCTACTTGTGTGGCCCAGAAATTATCATCATTTTCTAAAATTTGAATGTGAAGCGCTTTGTAAGAACTTTGCAAATATATATTCTGGCTATTGACACTTTCAGTTTGTACACTGAAGTGGTACGATGCATGGCTCATGAGAACCGATACTGCTTATGCCTTCCTTTCCTTTTGTATCAACTCCATAAAACTAGTACGTGTGGCTTATGGATTGTTTTATCTGCTGTCAACCTTAACCTTATCAGCCTATTTCTGCATTATGCAGGAAAAGTACAAGAATAGGCCTTGGGTCCTGGAGGATGAAACTGGCCAGGCCCAGTTCCAGGGTCATCTTGAAGGCTCTCAATCGGCGACGTATTACCTATTAGTGAGGCACGCTAGGGAATTTTTTGCTATTCCTGCTGGTTCCTGGTATGCAGTCCCCATCTCTATCAATCTTAAAATATGAATTTGCATGTAAAATATTTTATTTATGGGAGGAAATTGTTTCCCTCCTGCAAGTGGGGTAGGGATTGCTGGATTGGCTAATCCTGAAAACTTAATTTCTGCTCAGTTTTGGATAACTTCTTTATGAATGTACAACTCATTAGTTTTTTGTACTAGGTAATTTGTACAACAATTTTCTTTATTGAATGTGAAAATCCTTTATGTTGGGAATGTTGATATCTATCTCTGGGAGATGCTGTCATTTGGTGTGTCACGTTTGTGCTCATAATGATTATGACATGTTATAGGTATACTTTTAACAAAGTTGCACAATATAAGCAACTCACCTTGGAGGAAGCAGAAGAAAAGATGCAGAACAGGAGGAAGACAGCAGATGGATATCAAAGATGGATGATGAAAGCTGCAAATAATGGAGCAGCTGCATTTGGTGAAGTGGAAAAGCTTGATGACAAGGATGGCATTGCAGCTGGTGGGAGGGGACGTAGTAAAAAAAGTGGTGGTGATGATGATGAAGGTAATGTCTCTGATAGAGGGGAAGAAGACGAAGAAGAGGAAGCTGCAAGGAAGAATAGACTTGGGCTCAACAAAAAGACTGGTGATGATGATGAAGAAGGTCCAAGGGGAGGTGACCTTGATTTAGATGACGACAACGTTGAGAAGGGTGAGCATATCCTGTATTTTTGTCAGAAACCTGTGTTTTAAATTCAAGTATCTTTTAAATTCAAGTTTTGTTGCGTTTATATAAAAGTTGCAATTTATGTTCCTAATTCAGCATTGTATGCTTATATGCTTAGGAGATGACTGGGAGCATGAGGAAATTTTCACGGATGATGATGAAGCTGTTGGTAATGATCCTGAGGAGCGGGAAGATTTAGCCCTTGAAGTTCCTGCTCCTCCAGAAATTAAGCAGGTATGTTTATGACTTATTATTTTAACCTGCAAATATGTTAGAATCCTGGTCAGCCCTAAATTTGAGTACATTGGCACACTTGAGCACATCAATGCATATAATTCACCTAAAGCATTCAATTATTTGGTGCAGGATGAGCAAGATGAGGAGGAGGAGGAGGAAGGAGGACTGAGCAAATCTGGAAAAGAATTGCAGAAGCTGCTTGGGCGAGCTAATGAGCCCAATGAATCAGATGCAGAGGATGACGACGACAACGACGACGATGATGTAAGCTTTTCTGATGTCTAGTCATAGTGGATACATTGTGCATCGTTAGAACAGCTATGGTGGATGTTATATGAACTATTTCAATGCTGTTAATTTCATTTAGGAAGGTGGGGAATATTGTTTTTACCCACAAACCATTAATTTCATTCTTGACAATAAATTTTTACTAGTTTCATATATGATATATGCCTAAACTTGACTTTAAATGATGGGTCTTTTTGTTTGGATTGTTCAGATGGAGGATGATGTGGCCTTCTCTCCTGTATTGGCTCCAAAGCAGAAGGATACACCTAAGAAGGAGGAATCCACTGACAACAGTCCTGCAAAACCGGCACCTTCTGCATCTGTCCGTGGGACACCGTCTACAACCAAGTCATCAAAGAGTAAGAGAAAATCTAATGGAGATGATACAATAGCATCTAGTGGTGTGCCTGTGAAGAAAGTGAGGACTGAAAATGTATGTATCTACTTTGGCGAAGCTGCTTGATTTGAAAACATTTCAGTTTTTCTTATATGCATTAAACTTTCATAATCATTTTGGTTCACTTAAGATGGCACTTTTCTGTTTGGTTGTAATTTTTATTTTTGTTATTTGGAATCAGGAAACGAAATCTTCTGTGAAGAATGAAAAATTTTCTGCTTCAAAAAGTAGTGCACCTCCAAGAGGTACATCATCATCATCTTTGAAAACAGGATCAACAGCATCTGCTGGTCCGGTCACTGAAGAAGAAATCAGGGCGGTATTATTGCAGAAGGCACCTGTTACCACACAGGATCTTGTTGCTAAATTTAAGCCGAGACTAAAAAGCCCGGAGGTATGCTCTGTAACGTTTTATTAGTCTAAGGGATTCACATTTGTTTTTGGTATGTGTGTTTTGAAAGTTTATTTATCAATGATCAGGGAGACTACTTGATGGTTTCGATAATTAAAATTTTATGTTGCTTGCAACATGGAAATAAAATGTTTAGGGGCCCGAATTACCTGACATAGAAGAAAACTAAGCAGAATAAATACAGAATGAAGATATATCTGGACAGTTTGAAAATGCAAGCCACTTGTGTTGTTTTAGTTGTGTGCTTCATAAATATAGCATGTATTCCTTGGTAATTTCTGACATATTACTAAAATTTTATTGATATAGGATCGAACTGCTTTTGCTGAAATTCTGAAGAGGATTTCCAGGATACAGAAGACCACTGGACCTAATTATGTTGTGTTGAGAGAGAAATAATGTAGGATTCTGACATATTGCCTCTTCCATATTATGAGGGAAAAGCGGAGAAGAAAATTGTCAAGCGGCTGGTGATTTCCTGTTTTCTTCACAATAGAATTCTCTGGAACGAGGTAATAGAGGATATCAATTTACTCATGAACAATGGTACCAAACTGGAGATAATATGTTCTTAGATTCAGTGGTTGGAAGCCCTTAAACCAGTTTTATGACTCCTTGCTAATTTGTGTTCGAATTATATGAGCCTGTGCTTTATGAGGTACAACTGTGGTTCAATACTAAACAAAGTCTGAATCTCAAGTCTACGTGTTGGTAGAAAATCGATTGTCCCGAGCCTTGAGTTTTTTGGGGAAAATGAATGTACCAAGTGAATATAATGTAGCTTTTTGTCAATGGGATCGTGTTATTGAGTTGACGTTTTGTTGTCGAAGTAAAGTTTAAGAAATCAATCTCACATTGATTTTGGAGGAAAATTTAAGATTGAAATTTTTTTAGTTTGTCTTTATGTATAGCGCGGAGCAAGTTTTAGCTATGTGAAAGAAATTTATATGTAGGAAAAGGATGACATAAGAGTTAAAGTCATAAATTTAACGATTACATAAATGTCGAAAACTTGCTGACATAGGGTTTCTATATGTGCCCGTACAATTCACAGCACACCAACAAAAGCTAAAATAATGGGCTAAAGGCAATAAGCCCTAAAATCCCATATAGCAAAGACCAAGCCAAACTAGGCCCAAAACAAGACTTGCACTATAGTGGGCGGAACCAGAGGGACTTGTGGGCTCAGCAGCCCAGGTTGATACAGCTGCATCCTCGGACTTGGCTATGCTCGGGGTCCCAGGACTTTGTACAGGCATCACTTCCACGTGTAGCTTCAGCCCGTTCTTGCAGTTGTCAGATTTGCTGCTCACGAAGTAGCGGATCCCTTCCCCATCAAGTGGGACTCCATCTAAGCCGTCTGTGTACATTCTGATGGGATTGCTTACATCGCACGATTCGTATTCTTCTTTGGTTCTGAGCTCAGCAATGCTTCCCTGTGCCGTGGAGTAGGTAAACCCTGCCCTCCCCAGTTACAACCATATAATATCTCACGAATATCAAGTGATTGATAAACATATCCCATACCAACGTCATGTGATTGATGATAAATAATTGGCAACCAAAATCCCACTTATTTTTATAATAAAAAATAACTAAAATAAAATAAAATAAAATAAAGGATATACTCAATCGGATAATAAGTCTGAAAACATTCATAGAAGTCCAAGTTTGTTCAAATATTTTATTGATTTAGATGTTTTTTTTTTTTTTAAATTTTTATCAAATTATTTTGTATTTTTTAAATTTAAATTCACAAATTAAATTAATTATAAAATTACAAAGTGTCTAGAAATCACAATAAATTAAAAAATAAAAAAAAATCCATATTTTTCTTTTGAAAGAATAACACCATTGCTTATGAACTAAGAAAACCAGAAACTTTATTCTCGTACGTACACTAACAAGCTAGGATTCTTAATGTCATAAAAAATAAAAAATAAGAAAAAAAATGAAATGATATTTTTAATTTTTATTATTGTTTATTTTTCTAATTAAAATTTATCATAAAATGAAATTAAAATGTTCGATGTATTAATTTTCCGATAGCTCCAAGAGAAACTTACATATTTGATCTCCAACTCTGAAGATTCTCGAGTCCGACCAAGAAGCAACGTCGGAAGCCGAGTCCCAACCCCGATCTCCTCCGACCACATGGTGCATCTGAGCCTCAGCCCATCCCCCACCAAGGCTCACCACCATAACCATAACAACCAGAGCTGGTAGCACCATCATTTTCACTCTGAACAAAATTTTTCAAAAGTGTTTTCAAGATAATAACTGGAGAAGCGAACGAGGAAAATATTTAAAGAGTGTGTGTTTTAATTTATTCGGGTGCTTCTGTTTTCGTTTTTGTTGTTTTAGTATGAAGGAAACAAAGTACGTTAGGGTTTTGAATTTCCTCGCAACTTCCTTTCTCAGACTTTTTTACACTTGGAAGTCAAGTGAAGAAGAATGTTAGGTACGAGTGAGAGAAATATTTCATATCGTTTTGAAGTTTTGGGCAGGCTTAATGAAATCCATGCACTGACCTCACTTTCCTATTTTTTCATTGTGCTAATTTGGATTATTATAATTGGAAGACAATTATTTTGGGTGGCTACAATTTTTTTTTTTTTTTTTTTTTTTTTTTTTTTTTTTAAAACCCGAAAACTGCGAACGGCAGCCGACGCCTTGGGAGACTCCGCCCGGAGGACCAGGCCCTCGACTGCCTCTAGAGCAGTGTCACTGAGATGGAGCCTAGGCCCTTGATCAACAGACGCCTGACTCAGTCCTACTGGCTGACGATACCAAACGGCCAAATAAAATCAAAGCTGCACTAGCCACTTAGATGCACTCAGACAGGTTCAAACGCAGGATCAGTACGAATATTTTTCATGATAAAACCATTCGGCTACACCTAATAAATACATACTATGCAAGATATTATATTAGACTGTTTATCAAAAGCGAAATTTTATTTTATAAAATTGTAAATATTTATCCACGCACGCTATGTACAATGACAATAGGGGCGAAGCTAAATTTAATAATGTAAAAGGATTAATTGAAAATACGAGGGGATTAAAATAGAGGCCAGGGCAACCGTAGGTCATATGCAATGGCTCCGCCCAAGGATACTACTGCCTGTAGTAGCTCTGGCCATGAATAGAGGATACAACTACCAATCATCTGTGAAATAGTTCATGTGGTTGCTTTACTTTAAAATGAAGAATAATGTTAAAAATATTAATTTTTTATATAATTAATATTAATATTTTGTATTAATTTTTATATAATTATGATTGAATTTTTAAACTAGTAATAGAAATACAAATTCTTTGTACGAACTAATGTAACAGTAATGTCTTATATTTATACGAGAGTAAGTAAAAATTTATGGGACATGTGATAAATTATTATATCAATATGTATAAAAGAAATTGTATTCTTGACATTATTGAAATTTTTAATAATAATATTTTATGCAATTTAATTATTAAAATTTAATATAAAATTTTTAATACTAACAATTCAATAATTATACCTACTATTAAATTATATAAATTAATAAATAAAAATTTATATTTAGAATCTAGTGAAAATTTAAATAAATGCTTAACCTTTTCGACTTTTTCTTTGATGTGCTTTAGTTAAAAATAAAAAAGTAAAAACAGTGTTCGGTAGTTTTCCGTAAACGCATAGCACATATATCCTAACGCTCACGTGGGCCCATTTAAAATCGAATTCAAAGTGGAGGCCGGCCCATTTCTGTGAAATGTAGGCCGGATCGGTGAACATCCTACAAGGGAATATATTAATATATTCTACGACTCTGAACCTACGGTTTGTATGTATTTTTTTATAAAATAATTTAATAAAATAATATCACGTATTTCTTTTATTTTGTTTGTATAAATCATATTAATTAGTTAATCTGGTAAAAAATTTATATACAATAATATCTTTTATATTCAGTACATATAAATTATGCTTAAGTAAGACTTTCTCTTAAGGTGAATATGGAGAATTTTTTTTTTATTATTTTTATTTTTCTGTGTCGTTCACGATAGAAATTTAAAATACATTCGGTAATACTTTTAAAATGATTTTCTTAAAAATTATAAAATAATTGTGTGTGGTCTATAAAATAAAATAACTATTTGGGAAAAAATTGTAATTAAGTTCGAAGCCGCATTTTTTAAAGTGATGAAAATAACAAAAGGTTATTTTTCACATTTTATTAGGAAAAAATTTATTTTATAAAACATACATCCAAGTGATATTATAGGTTCTATAATTATTAACTTTTTTTTTTGGTGTAATTTTCAATTCTTTTATTAAAATTTTAATTTATAAAACCTATAGAATGAGTGTAAAAATTGAGAATTATAACAGCAACTAAAAAAAAAATTTGGAACCATTGAATGCAACATTGTCTTGTCCCTTGCATTTTATGCTTCAATTTTGAAGGAAAAGACAAAGCCTCCATGAAGTTTCCAAGAAGGTATCCTGATTCTTGAAGGCAAAATTTGTAATTCATTTCATTCTATCGGGATTTGTTTACAGTAAATCAATGTTAGAATATGTTAGACAAAATTTGCTTACAGTAAATCAATGTATGACTTGACCTGAAAGAGTGACACGTGGCAAAATAAGTATTTAAGAATTGTACTTGAGCACGATAATATTTGTAAAAAAATTAATTTTAAAAATATATATATAAGATTCAGAGCTGTTAGATCCGAGGAAAATAGCTGAGAATGTTTACGAGAGTTTTTGTAGTCTTTCTAAAGAGGAAGTATCTTGATTATTCATTATTCAATGCAACGCATATTCATCCCCGTGAACCAAATTTACTATTGATTTTTGATTTTGCCAAATCCAGAATCTACAACCCTTTATATTTTTTACATCTTTTGTTAACCATTTAATCTAGATATTCTTCATAATTGAGATTAAATTTTACATAAACATTAATTATAGTGTATTAATTATATGAATATTAGATTAAATCTTCACAGTTGAAAGTGGTATTTTTTTGCTTATATTGC
The DNA here is from genome assembly GCA_035221805.1 of Trichilia hirta. NCBI lineage: Eukaryota > Viridiplantae > Streptophyta > Magnoliopsida > Sapindales > Meliaceae > Trichilia > Trichilia hirta. The sequence continues at coordinate 7,793,319 of JAWDEX010000006.1, read as the reverse complement.
ATATTAACAGATGGGTTAGATGTAGGAGGTTAGATGTAGGAATGGATGAGGTTACTAAGATTATAAAAGGAGTGTTTCTCCTTTAGTTTGATCATCCCACAATTTTTTCTCTCTTTTTAATATTTCAAAATAATAAAATATTAATTTGGTGGTGTTTTTGAATGCAGACATAATTGATTGACTCTTGTTAAATTCTGCTGTTTAAGAATGTAGACATAATTGACTGAATCATGTTAAATTCTAGTGAGTTCTTTATTTTCTGGTGCTTTTTTACTTTTGTTATTTAATGGTTATTGTTAAACATAGTTGTAGTGACATATTATGCTATTAAATTGTATGTCTAGAAAAAATTTTATTTAAGGAGATTGTATTTTAAGTGAGATTATTTGTGATCTCTCTAGTCTTTTTCAGAAATTTCCCTAGTATAATTTATTAATATAATCACTAGCACTCTATTCATCTATGCAATACTTATGATAAATTTGTTGTTAATTGGTGAAAAGTTACCAGAATTCTACTATGATTATAATTGGAGTCAAGGAGATTGTATTTTAAGTGAGATTATTTGTGATATCTCCACTCTTTTACAGAAATTTACCTAGTATAATTTATTAATATAATCACTAGCACTCTATTCATCTATGCAATCAATACTCATGATAAATTTGTTGCTAATTGCTGAAAAGTTACCAGAATTCTACTATGATTATAATTCGAGTCAATTTTTCTTACTATGCTGCGTAGTTACAGTTCAGTATAATCTTTTGCACTAAATCTTTTTTGTTACAATTAGCATTTCACATTGACTGCTATTAAATAGTAATTGTAACAAAAATGATAGACCATAAAAAAATGTCCACGTTGACAACTTCTTCGTCACTAGTTTTGGCAAGAACTATGGTGACAAACGCAAGATTTGCAGTCAAAATTTTTTATGGGACAGGTTATTTTGGTGTGTTACTGTTTGCCAATTTGTGTTCAAGTTATATGATACAAATGTGGTTCATTACTAAATAACTATGAATCTCGAGTAGTAATGAAAAAAGGTGGATTTTGGCAAAAACTTTTATGTTGGTAGAAAATCAATTATCCTCAGCCTTGAGTTTTATTGTGAAAATGAAAGATTAATTTTGGAGGAAAATTTACAATCAAAAAGTTTTAATTTGTTTTTATGTATAGAGTGGTGTGAGTTTTAGGTATCTGAAAGAAATTTTAATGTAGAAAAGGGATAACATTAGAATCTAAATCATCTAAATTTAACGGTTACATAAATTTCAAAAACTTGCCAAGTTAGGATTTCCACATATTCCCATACAACAGACTAAGAAAAGCTAAAATAATGAGCCAAATGCCATTGACCCTAATATCCCATATAAAAAAGACCAACCCCAATTTGGCCGAAAACAAAACTTGCACCAGAGGGACTTGTAGGCTAAGTAGCCAAGGTCAATACAGTAAAATCCTTGGATATGGCAAATTTTATAACTTCTAGTATATAACTATTGGATTCAACTAGTAGCTATCATATGTGTCCCAATCGAGATTGGTTCTTTGATTTTAGAGAACTAGAAGATGGAATTGTCTATACAACAAATGATAATCATCTTACCACACAAAGAATTAATTCAATCTAGTTGGGGAACTAGAATGGATCTAATAGAATTTTGTTAGATGTTCAATATGTGTCCATGTTGATGAAGAATCTTATTTTTGTAGCAGCTCTAGAATCAAATGGCTTCATGGTAATGGTAGAAAATGGAGAAATGAAAATCATCTATGATGCACTATTGGTTATAAAGGAAATTTGAAAAAGCAATAATTTGTATCACGATCAAGGTAGTACAATTACTAGGACAGTTATAATAATCTTTTGTAATCATCAAGAGATACAAGTAACTAGGTTATGACATATGCATTTAAAGTGTATAGGTGAACTATCCTTGAAACTTCTAGCAAATAAGGATTGTTGAAAGAAACACAAGCCTACAAATTAGATTTCTTTGAACATTGTATCAAAGGAAAGCAAACAAGGGTAAAGTTTGGTACAACAATCTATGATAATGGGAGTATTTTAGACTATATTCACTTTGGTGTATGGGAACCTTTCAAGATAGCTTCTTTAGGAGGAAAACATTAGTATATGACCTTTGTTAATGATTTTTCATGAAGAGCATAGGTATATATAATGAAGATAAAAGATGAAGCATTAGGAGCTTTTCTCAAATGGAAAAAGATGGTAAAAATTCAAATAGGTAGAAGAATCAAGTGTCTTCAAACAAATAATGGTAGAGAGTATAAAAGTGACATACTTTTAAAAGTTACAAAGAATAAGGTATAGTAAGACACTTGACAGTTAGATATACACTACAACAAAATAGGGTGGCAAAATATATGAATTGAAAATTGTTAGAAAAAGTTTAGTGTATGTTGTCCAATGCTGGATTGGGTAGAGGATTTTGGGCTAAGGCAGTAACGTATACATGTCACCTCATCAATCATCTACTAACTATTGCTATTAATGATAAAATGCTATTAGAGAAATGTTTAGAAAATTTGCTATGGATTATGATTCCTTACGTATATGTGGTTTCATTGCATACTATCATGTTAAAGAATTGAAGTTTGATTCAAGAGAAAAAAAAGTAATATTGATGGCGATCACCTCTGGTGTGAAAGGATATCAATTTTGGTGTTTAGAGACAAAGAAAATAATCTTCAGTAGGAATGTTACTATCGACAAGTCTACTTTATTGGAAAAAGTGACAATAAAAGTTACTAAGCAGATAGATGATACTCCAAAACAAGTAGAGTTTGAAAGAAGAATTGTTATCTCAAAAAATGAAGAAATAGATGTAGACACTCATATGGTAGAAGAGAAGTCAGATGAAGAAGATATTTTAACTTAAGAATCTCCATAGTATATTTGCTAATTGATTGAAAGAGCCAAAGAGAAAAAACACAAGCACCTACTCGCTCTAAAAATGTAATGGTTTATGCATATATGTTAAAAGTGATGACATTCCTGTCATTTATAATGAAACAATCTAAAGTTAAAATGAAGAAAATTTGAGGATAGCCATAAATGAAGAAATACAATCCCTTTAAAAGAATTAAACATAGAAACTAGTTTAGTCTTTCGAAGAAAAATAAGGTAATTGGATGCAAATAGGTATATACAAAGAAAAATAGATCTCTTAATAAGAATAATGTTCTCTATAAAGCAAAATTAGTGACTAAAACCTATGCTTAGACAGAGGAAATTGATTATAATAAAGTATTTTCTCTAGTTGTAAAACACTCTTCCATTCAAATATTGTTGGCTTTAATAGCATAGTTAGACATGAAACTAGTGCAACTAGACATAAAAACTGTATTTTATGATGGAAAATAGGATACATACATGCAGCAAAATTTTAAAATTTCTCAAATCCAACTAGGGATTAATGCTATAATCTAATGTTTTATGAGTTTTGAATTTATACCTTTTAGATGATTGACTTGATGATTCACCAAACACAGATCTTGAAACCCACATCTCTATGATATCTATACGATTGAGAATTAATAGATGTTAGAGTGCTAGCTCTCTTTTTGTCTCCCCCTTTTTGTCTTCATTTTATTTCTTTCTCAAAGAAAAACAAAAGCTTTCAAAAATGTAAACCTAGGCATACTATAATAAAAGGCATCAAAACGTATCATTTTATAATACAAATTAGGATTTCTTTTGGGTTTGGGTTCAGTGAACTCAATAATGGCAAATACAGCCTATTGATTATATTTGAAAATGGCCCTACACTTAAAGCCCACTTTATTTAATTAAGTTTAACTAACATATTTAATTATTCTTAATTAATAGACTCAGCCCAAATATAATACCCAATTTACTTTAAGAGTCCACGAACTTAAGAAATTTATCTCATGAATTTATACATCCATTATTTTCGATCTTATGTGCAACCCAATAG
>JAWDEX010000006.1:7769122-7780208 GCA_035221805.1 Trichilia hirta | reverse complement strand
AACTCAAATAGAAGCAAATAACAAGACCTTATTATAAATTTAAAACATATATAATTATTAGAATGCGTCTCAAGGATTAGGAGAAGAAAGAATGACCTCTTACTCAGCCATCCATACAAAAGTTAGACGATTATCTCTTTTTTACAACACAATAAACATACTATAACACAATAATTTTAACATTATTCAATATTAACTATCTTTACTTTATTTAATATAAGATATTGTTTTAATATCTTAATATAAAAAGATCAAGTATAGAAAATATTATCTGGGATAAAATTTTTACACAATAAAAATCTGTAAAAAATATATTAAACATAAGCAAAATTACAGAGGACAAAATTGGATTATGACAGTAATGACCAAAATTTTTCTCTTATAATCAAACAAAACGCATACATTTTTTATACATACACAAGCCAACAACTATGACTACAATAATAACATCACTTTCTCATCATAATCAACAAATCAATGCATCCCTTTAACATTGAAAACTAATTTTACAAATTTTTCAAAATAAATAAAGAAGATTTTTTTTACCTTTAACTTAAATTAAAAGCTTGAAAAGAATTCCTAAGGGCTTGCAATCTAATTATTGTTTGCTTTTCTTCCTTTTCTTCAATTCTATTTAGCTTGATTATTGTCAAGCTTCTCTTGGCTCCCTTCTTTCCGTAGGTTTGGCTAAGATGAATGGTAAGCTTTCTATTTTATTTTTTTTCATTTTAATAGAATTTTACAGAAGTTTATGTAACCTTCTTAAAAATCTCATTCAACACCCTTACTTTTTTCTAATTATACTTTTTTTCCTATAGCTTTGAGTTAATTTTGACTTTAGACTAAACTTTTTGTATCATTTTGATTTAGTTTATTTATCAATTAAACCTACCTAATTAATTATCATACTCTTTTTGCATAATATACCCATTTACTTAGTAACTGATTTTTAATATAAAAAGTTTTTTTAACTAACTTAATTAAAATTCAATTTCTAACTTATTCAATTTTGTAATTTAAAAAAAAATTATTCTAATCATCATAATTCTAGTCATACTGCTACATCAACTTTTGGCCTTTACACTATTCTACCAAATAATAGCTTTTTCTTTAAACCTATAAGCCACTAATCTAACCTATTTCTCCTCTAATATCTCCAAATATTTAAAGAAACTTTTGACTTTCAACAATTAATTTAAAAACTCCTTTGCGTCTAAAGAACCATTAAAAATTAGAAGATTTACCTTTATTTTAAAAACCTCTCACTCTCATTTGGCTCTTTAGTTATCTGCGAAACCACTACCATAGGTACCACGGCCACGATCTCTCACGTTTCTTAGATTTTCTCAGCTATTCAAGCATTGAGTATATCCACCATCTTTGTCCTCCAAGTCTTTTTAGTAGATTAATGGCATATGTAAGATAAGACTCCATCTAACCGAAGGTCAACTGCAGGAAGACTCTCGATCACCACTGCTAACAATTGCCAGCTTTCTATTTACACCTATTTGTAGAGTGTTCTAGCCTTCATGGACCCCTAAAAGATTTTCTCTCATAGCAGCAACTTTATTCTCAACAATAATAATATACCTCTCTTGTTTCTATTCGAACCTAGCTATTGCCTACGCTTCTTACTCTCTAGCATCAAAACAGGTGCCTCCAGCTTATCTGCCATGCTATTAGGATTACATGTTATCACATTGATACCAAAGTAATGCAACGTGTTAGCGAAGTGATCAAATGCGAATCCTAAGTTATGTTTAGATTACGTTAACTTTTTTGAAGTCCACCAAGAACCACTTGAAACCCACTAAGCAACTTAGAGTAAAAATCCTAAAATAATAATATTTTGGGTAATCTAAGTGAAAACTATCATCTTAAAGATTTGAGCCTCGAAATATACTTAAATATTAGATTTTATGAAACAAAAAAATTAAAGAAAATAATTCAAATAAAACTAAAAACATGAAATTAATGTATAATTCAATCGAACGAATCAAACAGTTCGTTTGACTAAATCGAAAGACTTTCTTTAAAACATTTCTAATCCTAAAATCATTCAAATGAATCTGAAAATTTATTCAAATGAATTTTTTTTACTCTTAGAAGTTTTTAGTATTTGTATTCATCCAAATGTTTTCATTTTCTCATTTATAGCGCCCACTTTAAATAGCATTATATATCTACTTTGAGAATAATTTGAACCCTTTGTTTACTAAATTTTTTGTTGCTATTGGTGTTAAAAACTGTAAGCCATTGAGCTTATTGACATTTGTAATCTATATTATATAGGAATCTAATTAGATTGAAACGGAATTATCTCCAAGAATTTTTAATTAACATGCAAATCTAGAGCTTTTTTAATAAGGATCAAATCTTCCCAAGTTTTGGCACTTACACTGCTAAATAATTGTAACTTATCTTTACTTATTTAACAATGAATCGAATCACTAAAAAGAAGGCACCTTAATTTTTTGTGAAATTGAGATGGTAGACAATATGTAGAAGTGAGATCTATTTTTAATTATTGTTTTCGAAATCAAAATGAATTCTATTAATTCACTTGTTCTATCACATCAGTGGTAGGACGGACTCATCTAAGATTTTTCTTGCAAATTTAAAAATTAAAACACACACACAAAAAAAAGAAAGAATGGTTTTATCAGAATTCCAACAATACTAATCTTACTTTGTTAGTTATTTTAACTTAAACAATGTTTTACCATATTTAAAAGGCTTTAAAATATACATTTTAAATGATAATATTCATTGCATGCACTTAAAAATTATTTCATGAATAAGGCTTCTTGAATATATAAATATAGAAATAGACATAAATATATGAAAATAAAATCATAATCATTCAAGTAAAAGAATATGTTAATGAAGCTTCATCGGTCCAATTTAATATTAATTTCTAGCTATGCACTTGTTTCTAGCAATAGCTTGAGCATTAACAACTTAAATTTTGGGTAATTGAATATAACTATGTAGGTTATATATGTTAACAATACTAAACATGTCTGAAATCTCGGATATAAAAGGTTAAAAGAAAGAAAAAAAAATTATTTACTACTTATTTCATAATTAACAAATCATTATAGTGAAAGTAATAACATCATTAAGAAGCACGAGATTCTCGTTATCGTTGTTGTTTTCATATTAATTTCCTCATTTGTTGGGATTAGACTGTCACAAAGTGCTTCCACACAAAGCACTTTGCAGCATGCAACGTGATATATTACATATATTCTTGCATCTACAAAGTGCTTTGTCAATGCTAGCACCCACAATCTTTTAAGGAAAGATATTGATTTGAATAGATAGATTTTCTTAATTACGGATATATGAACAATCAAGGATGAAAAAAATAATAAAAAATTATCGAAATTAATGTGGTTCGGTCTAAAAATTTAAATTAAATTCTCATTTTTAAATTAATAATTTTCGTTTTGTTATAGAACGTGAACTTCTTTTTCTATGCTAGATTTTTTCTTAATGACGATCTACTTTTACGTGGCATCTCCTCATTATAATTCTCAACTTATAAAATTTATAAAAATATATTAAAAATTAAAAATTATTATAGAAGAGTTAAAAATTACCGCAAAACAGTTAGAATAATTATACTTATAAATAAATCACTATTAAAATAATTATACTTATAATTAAATACACCATATTTGTACTCATATCTATCTATCTATTCAATTGGGATATTAAAAAGTTCTACGCCCAAGGTAATAAAATGAAGAAGGCCACCCATTATACATTAATTATCTATTTAAAAGACATAATAAATATCATAATTCTAATAGAAATATATAAGATTTCAAAGCACTTTAATTATTGTTTTAAAAGATTATCATGTCTAATAATTGCTCATGAAGATATAAATTTAAATATAAAGAAAAATTTATATTAAAAATTATTTAAAGTTGCGGTAGTGGCTTTTAAACTACAATTGATAGAAGTTTTATATATTAAATAATAATGTAAACATATATGAATTTCACTATTAATTAATATTATTAAAAAATTTTAAATTTAAATTTAATATATAATAAAAATATCAGTACAAGTAAAATCTAAATTTGTTTTCGATTTAAAAATTGAATAATATTCTTTATTAATAACATACTTTTTTTTCTTACATAATAAAGTAGTCTAAAAATATCATATTTCTATTCTTTGTTCGTAATATGAATTGTGAAATACTCAATGTTTCAGGATTATTATTATTTTAATTAAATATATAAAAGTACAAGTTAATTAAATAATTTAAGGGTAAATGACCTTTTTCTCCCTACTTCTTTAGAAACCACACGTACCCTCCTAACTTTAGATTTTATCTTTAGTTTTCTTAAATCGAACCGAACCGACATTGAACCGATTTTGAAAATTCACTCTTAGCCATCTGAATTTGATCTGATTCTAAAAGTGCAAAATAAACATAAAGAGTCAGAAACTTGAACTAAAAACCTAAAATTCAAATGTATTACAACTTATCACTCTACCAACTCAAATCATATCTTACATTAATGTATGAAAATTAATAAAAATATATATTAAAATTTAAATATACTATTTTATAATTTAATATCTTTATTTTAAAAATTAAAAGTTAATAAATATATTCATAAAAAAATTAGAAATTTATTATTATTATTATTATTATTATTATTATTATTATTATTATTATGTTTGAGTTTCATCTTATAACTATTGTTGTTATTAATGTTAATAAATTTTGGTTGAACTTTCAATTTTTTTATGAATATATTTATTAATATGTATATATTAAAAGTTATATACATTATTTTATATATTATTTTATAAATTAAATTATAAATTCTTTTATCAAATTTTTAAAATTTATTATTACTTTATAAAATAATATACAAAATGATACAATTAATTTTTAATATATATGTATATTAATAAATATATTCAAAGAAAAATATTTAAAAATTATTGAAACTTGAATACACTAAAGTTTGAATCTAACAGAAGTTTAAATTTAAATGACATGTTTATTTTTTTTTAAAGTTTGAATATTTTAAATTATATAAAAAAATATTAAAATAAAAAAATTCATAAAGAAAATAAATCATAATAATTTACTATACTATTGCACATGTATCAACTATGAATTAATCATAGTACAATAAAAGGATAAGGAAAAAGTGAATTTAAAAAATTGTAGCATTATTTTAAGTATGTAAACATATAAATTTAACCCAAATAAAATTATTATCTACTGCTAATTATATTTAGATAATATAAAACATATATTGAGATACAATCTTAAAATGATGAGGGGCAAAATGTAAAAAATGATAACATTGTCGACATTTCAGTAATTCTCTTCTAAATTGCAGGGTACTAAATGTAAACAAGCGCGCGTGCAAAATTCATTTACCACTACAAATTCTTCCCTATCGCTCCACGTGTATGCTCCAAAAATGCACAAATGTGAAGCAAAATTCCTAGCTGTCACGGTAGCATTGCTGGCGATAAGGGTTATTATCATTGACTACATCTAATATTAATAATATTTCAATTAAATCCCAAAAACATGTAGATACTGCAATTGCTTTAATATTCTTTAATAAATAACAAAATTTTATATAATTAATTATTTATTTTATTATTAAAATAAAATATATATTTAATTATTATTATAAATAAAAATTAATTAAATATTAATAATTAAAATTAAATAACTAAACCATTGCTACTAAGAAAATAATTATCATTACTCTTGCAAAATCATCATCATTGCCTCATCATTAAATATAATATAATTATAATTAAAATAAAATTATTAAATATTTAAATTTACTTTTTTTTTATGATAATTATAAGGATCTATTTGATCTTTAAATTTTCAAGTAGAATATTCTAAAATAAATTTTTACAAGTAGAGTTTTTAATTTTTAAAAGTCAAGATATAAGAAAAATAGGTAAAAACACTTTTTAAGAAACAAAATTTTAGACAATTTAAATTTTTTTAAAAATTTTACTTTTAAAAATATAGAATTTAAGGTAATTCTAATAATAGCAACTTTTTTAATTATTCAAAAAATATTTACTTATAATTGTCAAACTATACAAAAAAAAAAAAATTATTGTCAAATTATAAGAAAAAAAAATTTACTTTAAAAATGTCATTTTAGTTTATAAAAAATTAATCCAAATAAATATTAAATATATATTTTTTATTTTCATAATAAAAATAAATAAATAACTATATAAAATATTATTATTATATTAAAAATATAAATATAATTATAATAAGTAAAATATTGTCAAAACTGAGGGAAGTAGGTGATAATAACCATCTGACACAGAATAATTTTTCAGATTTTTTCTTTTTAATTTCTTTTTCCTAATTTTTTTAATCGAAAAAAGAAAATTCCATAAAATTAGTAACGAAACGAACCTTTGCTTTGCATTGCATCGCTTCCTCACGCTCTCTAATTCTCTCCAAGCTTTTGCTTTATTTATATTTCGGCCCTTCGATTTCTCTCACTGTCACTCTCGCCTGGAAACTCAAAGCTCAGGTTTCAATCTCTCTCTCTCTTTAACTATGTGTTTCTATTTTCATTCGTCTTATTCAAATTTCAATAATTTATTTATTTATTTATTTATTTATTCTGTTATTTCGATGACCGATCTTATCCAGTTTGCTATGATTGAGATTTAAGCGTAAGCAACGTTTGAATTCAGTTTAGGTTCAAATTTTGAAGTATTTTGAGATTTGTTGTTTGAATTATAATGTAGAAAATTCTTTTTCTCTATTTTCTAAATTATTTTCGTATTTGTTTATCATTTTTGTTGCATTTTGATTTGATGTATGGCTTGTGAAGTGTTGACTGATGTTATATAGCTGGTAAAGTTAAGGCAGCTATGATTTTTTGAAAATTTTGTTAGTGGGTTAAGTGTAATTAGAGTTTTAAATCTGGTAAGGAGACGAGTAGAGCAGGTTTTATGAGTTTGCTTAGTGTAATTAATAGTTATGGGTAATCTGTTTGGCTTTTTTCTATTGGAAATGGGTTTAATTTTGGGAGTTAATAGTTGCTAAGCTTGTTCTTATGGAGGGTTTTGGAAGAATCAGCAGCTGCACTCTCGCCGTGGCTTCTTTCCTTGCATATTAGTGTTGTTTATGGTTGTTTTTGGCTTCTCTAGGAATTTTTTAACATTATTTGTTGATCGTAAATCTTGATATAGAAGAATCACATAAGTATAATGTTCTATATCACATAAGTATAATGATGAGGAAATTTTCTCTTTCATGGTGACTTGACATTCATCTCCCTCATGGAGTATGTACTAAGAGTGTCAAGATCTATTTTTTGATGATTTAGTTGTCCAATGGGCTAGATTTGTTTCATTTAGTGTTCTCAACTTTTTATTTGCTAGTGTTTGGTTTTGCCATATGAGTTGATTTTCTGACTAGTTTCGTTCCATGATTTAGGCTACCCATTGTATCTGTGTCAGTGATTTCATTGTGAATTTGCTCAATATGATAATAAATTTCTGATTTTTATCATGATGTTATATCATTCTGCATAGTAGAATGCTCTATCCCTATCCTCTCACTGTTTAGATGTGGTATGCCACATAGATAGTTAATTTTGTCCATAATAATTGAAGCTAATGTTGTGTCAACCAACAAATTTTCTGCACTGGATATATGTGTTCTTTTACATCCGTTGCATAAAAGTACATTGAAGAAGCATGCAAAGCGAGAATAATGCCAGTGCCCCTGCAACGCCTCGACTTCGGCATCGAAGGCGCTCAAATGAGGTATTTTTTCTAATTTTGGTGTTATTTGAATAATTTCTGAAGCTGCATTTAGAGTCCTTATGAATTGATCAATGCATCAATATACATTTCGCAAATGAAAATCAACCGAAGATACCTTCGTGAATTAAGTTTATCCCTGCTTTATGTCTCAGTTTGATTGTTTGAAACTAAATAAATTGTTCATATGTGGTTTTCAGGCCATCCAAGATGCTAACAAAGCAAATGGTGGCCATTTACTCGTTAATGACCGTAACAAGTACAAATCTTTCTTGGTCCGTGCTTACTCAACTGTTTGGATGATTGGGGGATTTGCGTTAATAGTCTACATGGGTCATCTCTATATTACAGCCATGGTGGTTGTAATTCAAATCTTTATGGCAAGAGAACTTTTCAATCTATTGAGGAAAGCACATGAGGACAGAGATCTCCCAGGATTCAGGATGTTAAACTGGTAAGCATAGAAGCATTTTTTCCATCTGAAAATATAAATTTGCTTATCTTGGGAAATAGAAGTTACAGCATACTAGTACCATGTTCCATTTGGATACACTAATTTTTAATTCCTCTGCTCAGGCACTTTTTCTTCACTGCAATGTTATTTGTATATGGCCGCATTCTCAGTCAACGGCTTGTCAATACTGTAACTTCGGACAAATTTTTATACCAGCTTGTGAGCAGCCTTATCAAGTATCATATGGTTGTTTGTTACTTCTTGTATATTGCAGGTTGGTTGCACATGTTACTTAAATCCTTTAGGATATGTTTTGAGTAATATAGATCGCAAGCATCTCTCTCTTTCCTCCAAATTTAATTGATAATAGTCTTTATGCATATTGTGCTTGCCATTTATGTTTGCCAACTAAATCTATGTTTTATCTGCAGCAAGGTTTTCTTGCTGCCATTTGGTTTGTTCTATAATTTTGTTTCTAATTAAGGGACCATTTCTAATACAAATACTTTATATGTTATTGGTCTTAGGCTTTGTCTGGTTCATTCTGACATTAAAAAAAAAGTTGTACAAGTATCAATTTGGCCAGTACGCATGGACTCACATGATTCTAATTGTGGTGTTTACACAGTCGTCCTTTACAGTTGCCAACATTTTTGAAGGAATTTTCTGGTAAGTCAACCACGTCATCTGTTTAACTGTTTCAGCTTTTGGCTTATTCCCAATCCTTTTACTGGAATGCTTCTTATTATGTTATGGAAAACTTAAAATCTGCGTGTATGGGAACTGTGCAAATGATGCTTGATACTTAATCCTACTAGTATGTTGTTTTCTCCTTGACCAGAGTGGACATGCGTCATTGCAGGTTTCTTCTTCCAGCATCACTGATTGTTATCAATGATATTGCTGCATATATATTTGGTTTCTTCTTTGGAAGAACACCGTTGATCAAGTTGTCTCCAAAGAAAACATGGGAGGGATTTATTGGAGCATCTGTTGCTACTATCATATCTGCATTTGTGGTGAACATGTTTTTCCCTTATTGTGGTAGCAATAAAAATATCTCTGTTTCTTTTATGTATATTTAGGTCTCAATTATATTTTGGTAAGACTATATTGGCTAGGTAGCATCAAGTGATTAAGTTGGTTGAGAGATTTGTGTTTGCCACAATCTGAATGTGTTACCTGATAGGACCTGTATCACCCTCTGTTGAATTTGCTGCAACCATGATAATCACTGTTAATTTTTATTTTTATGTGATTTTTTCTAATCATTTTATATGCTACTGGTTGGCATCTTAAACATTCCCAAGTTCACTTTTTTCTAAGTCTGTACAACTACACACAAAAGTTATTTCTTTTACATGGTGTCATATTGTTACGTCATAACCTCTTTAATAACTTCAATATAAGCTAAAAGGCTGGAACTTGCTAAAGATTATCTTTTACACCATTATCAATGCCTGAAGACTGGACTTTCTAACTCAATTTACTTTGTAAAGCATTAGTTCTCGCTTAAAACTGTACATATTGCGTACTTGATGGATGACTGAATTCTGTTTTAGAATAAACCTATTTTGGCTTCTAAGAAGGTTTGGTAAAGTGTCCACCTGTTTAGCAGGTAGGTTTACATAGTATATAAAACAGTATGTGAATTTCTTTTTGCAGCTTGCCAATATATTGGGACGTTTTCAGTGGTTAACTTGTCCACGGAAGGTAAAACATACGATTTAATCATGCAAAATTTATATTTGAAAAGGAATATCAATTCAGATGTAAGGGAATTTATGGCCATATTTACTGAGGATTCTCTCATGCAGGACTTATCAACTGGTTGGCTTAATTGTGATCCAGGTCCATTGTTTAAGCCGGAGTCTTTTCCTTTACCTGCATGGGTGAGTAAGCCAGTTTTGTTGGATCTTCTGTTATGTCTCATTGCAGTTTACAAACGTAACGCTTGATCAGCCCTTCAGCAAATAAGATCTATGCATATTTCAAAATATTAGCTTTTGGTCTCGAATGTACGTTGAAGTACGAGTATTGAAATAATAATAATGCTTCATTACTTGTTCCTTGTGCAGTTTCCTTGGAAGGAAATCACTGTTCTGCCAGTTCAGTGGCATGCCGTTTGCCTTGGTTTGTTTGCATCAATTATAGCACCTTTTGGAGGCTTTTTTGCAAGTGGCTTTAAACGAGCATTCAAAATCAAGGTTCAGTGTTAATAATATTCTAAGCAATTGAGATGTATAGCATTTTTGCAGATGCTGATACTGTCTGCTATTTTTTCTTTCAAATTACTTTTTCTTTCAGGATTTTGGTGATAGTATTCCTGGACATGGCGGTATCACAGATAGAATGGATTGCCAGGTTAGATGTGATAATTTCAAACAGTGTGAGAGGGCTGATCATTTGTTCGATTTAAAGAATTTTTGTCTACTTTTTATTCTTACTATGCTTCTTCCTTATTCCTGTTATCAAAGGTTGCACTTATGGGCTTTCTAACTTTCGGTCTTAGATTCTTTTCTTTTGCTTATGATATTGCATATTGATATGATATTCACAGTCCTGATTGCATATTTTAGTAGCAAGTAAAACTTTGTTATCATTCTCGTGTCTGTAATATCAGTGGTCGCTGATACTATCAAGATTTGGTGATCTGGCATGGTTACATCCTTCGATTATGCATATTTTGTAGAAATGAGGTGTTTGAGTTGTTATTTTCCATGTCAATGAGTTCACCAAGCACTCCTGTGGTCACTGAACAACAAAACTGTCATTTGCACTCTACATCTTTTTGATGTTACCCTCACTCTGATTTGGTGTTTC
>JAWDEX010000006.1:7741252-7769112 GCA_035221805.1 Trichilia hirta | reverse complement strand
GCAGGAATCATTTTTTGTGATCTGCCTCAAGATCTTACAGTCTTTGCATCTAATTCTAAATTTAGCTAATAATTATATAGAGAATTACATCTTTGTATGTTGACTGCTCTTTTTAACACACTCTTTTACCGTAGATGGTGATGGCAGTATTTGCATACATCTACCATCAATCTTTTATCGTGACTCAGAGCCTATCAGTTGAAATGATCTTGGAGCAGGTAAATTTTAGTCTCTCGCCTTGTGCATAAACTTGGAACATTGGTTCAAAAACAAAAAATGCATTGATTGCTTTACTGTTGTAGATATTGACGAATCTTACATATGAGGAGCAGAATGATCTATACATGAAGCTTGGACAAGTCTTGCACGAAAGGCTATTCGGATCTTCATAGGTTTCGAGCGAGGAAGACTGTATATGTTGTGTTTTTCTGATCTTTTTTCATTCAAATATTTAGGTGGAGGCATTTTTAGTTTGCGCACTTTGTATAGTGTATTTTAGTCGATTAATATGCATAAACTCCCGGAAAGTAAATGTTGTATTGCTTCTTCTCCCTCGCATTCGGCAGGTTCCCGTCGAGATGGACAAAAGTACGAGATTTATTACAAGAGTTTTAGCTTTTGTCGATCATTGTGTAATTCAAAATAATTGATGATGCATGAGATATATATCACAAACTTCGGATGAATTTTTTCGCCTACTCGAAATTTTTTTTGATGTATTGATCTAAAGATTCTGTTTTACGCAATCAAAGTATCTTCAGACAGTATGAGAATACAAAATAGATGTTTAAAAACAGCAGAGTAATTCAAAATTTAAGGTTGTCTCATGCGTTTAATAACAAATTAATCACAGCATTGTACTTTCCTAGAACCAAGAAACAAACCAAAAAATCCAGAGAACAATCCAATCTGGAGAGTTTCAACAAAAAAAAATATGGTACAGACTCCTAATTTGACAATGAAAATTTTGATGAAACTCCAATAGCAAATCAACATTTAGATCCATCTAGCTAAGAAGAAAAAAAAAATAAATAAAAAATAATAACTTTCACTTGATAGTTTGCTTGATTAGCTAGAAAGTCTTCGTCCTAAAATAAAAATTAAAAGCATACTCTCACCGTTGCATCTTCACTTTCTATCACTGGGATTTCGGTTTCTTGATCTTCACATAGGGCAAAATCCCCATAAAATGGACCACCTTTGGATCCCATTCTCGTTGCTGGGCACGGCAAAACATTAGGAATGTGTTCGCAAAATAAGAGTTAAATCCCATGAAAAGATGCCATAATGCATGACCTTGAGGGTTTATAGGCCAATGTGATATCTCCTTACAGAAAATGCGATCACAGAGCCAGCATAAACTACCAAGGAGTATGGTGGCTACGTACATTTTTGCGAGCCGTTTAGCAGCAGCATCTTGTGTGTGAATGTAATACTTGTACATTCGAGGGATGCAGATGAGACACAGGATAACATAATGCAACTTGAAGCCAATCCCAAAATGGAACACCGAATGGACAACAGCAAAAATGGCACCATAAAGAAAGAGGAATGTGGGCATGGTACTCCGGTAGTGCCAATCTGGAGAGTATAGGATATACATGTATAAGAGGATCTCCCATACCATAGGTGTTTCGTCGCTCTGCTGTTGCCTGGAAGCATAGCCCAATGAAAAATAATCATATAAGTAAAAGAAACTAGAAAAATTGACATCAACCTCATGGACACTATTCACACTATTAAAAAGAGGTTGGAAACAGCAATAAAGAGTCCTGTTCTTTAAGCGTGTATGTGTGCCATTATAATTAAAATATAGCCACTCAACATAGGGTTCATGCGTGGTTCTGGGCCATTGAAACTATAATAAGGTTTAGTTGATGTCTTGCATTCACATTCTTTAATTGAGCAGTCATCCAAGTCCTATCAACATGCCATTACATTTCTTACATGAGAATAACACTCAATGAAGCAAACCTACTGCAGTAATCCAGAATTGGTGACAAACAGATTAGTGATACTTACACACGTTTCAATGTGGCATGGTACAACATACTCCCAATAGCAAGTATCATGTTAGATATATGAAGAACACTAAATCTTTTCTCAAAACGTTGTCTCAAGGCATTTATAAGACCGATGAGTGCCAAAAGAATGCTTGGGATATTTGATATGGTGTTGAAAAATTCTGCAATATAAGAGGAATGGGCATAATTCAGCTCACAGCACTCAATAGTGGATGTGACAGGACCCCAGAAACTTGCTATTCCATCAGCCATTCTCCCAAAGGTATGCAGAAAAATGTGAATCTATCTGATTGAATTACTCAAGCTAGAATGTCACGATAATCAAAGAAAACCACGAGTCTGCAACACAAGCAAAAGTCTCAGCAGAAAAATATATTTAATCACAATAAATCTATAGTCAGCAACTTTCTTAAAGAAAAAAAATTTCAGTCAAAAACTTTATTATTGCAAGAGATATAACACAGATTTAATGCCTAAATTTCAACAAAAACCTTCGATCCATCTGCCATCCATCGCAGAAGTTGTCAAAATGAACAAGATAGAGAAAATAAATACCTAACACTAGCTATAAACTTTTCCTTGAATAAATCAGAACACGAAATTCTCTCAAGAACTTCTTGAAGAAGTTCATGGATTTGGACGAAAATTTGAAAAGTTTGCTGGAAGATACAACAAACAAGCATAAAAAACACTCGTGAAGTAATTCTTCACTGACATTATCAAGTTGCTTACATACCAGCAAATGCATTATGTATTCTCGATTAACTTTAACTAATACTAAGAATTCATAACAAAAAAAATAACGTGCGTGCTTCTTTCACTCAAGATATCTATTTCTGAGTTTTTACAAAAGACAGCGACTACATAACTCCATGGAAGTGAATCAAAACCTCAAAACTCTTCAAATCAAAGTTGAAAACACTTTCAACAACACAAAACAAAAATACCCAACTTGATTTAAATTACGAAAAATGCATACGAACACAATGACAAACAAAGCAAACTCATAAACCAACATATATGAACAGAGAAAAACAACAAATATTCATCACAACTAGTAAATACAAATATCACATCTATAACCCAAGATCAATTACGTAAACACGAGATCGAATCTGAATTGAACCTCTGCTACTGATTTACAAAAGCCACAACAATTTATACGCAAATTGTAAATTTAATGCTGGGAAAACCCAAATAATAATAAATCAAACCAGAACATGCAGCTACAGGACATGAACAGAGATAATAAGTTGCAACTGTAAAAGACTCCAAGAAAAAATAAAAAGAACCTTGAACGATTTCATTCTCCTTGTTGGCTTTGGCTTTTGCTTTAATATCTGTTCCAGTGAAACTCTAATCTTAAGAGACCCAATCTCTTTTGGGTAATCGAGGTCGAGAGGGACATAAACTCGTTGCTTTGGTATTTTTTGACCTTCGTACTTTCCGTTTCCCTTTCAGGAATAACCATGACGAGGCCTTTTTGGTAATTTCAGCACCATTAATTAACCGCATTTTATGAAATAGAAAATGTCCCCGTCATAGGGGCAACCAGTGGAAATTGGGCTTAGCTTGCCCATTCTTAACTATTTGGGCCTTTATTACTGTTTTCGATAGTCCAATTTCAAATATTCCTACTAAATACACCCACGACGGGGATCCCTCGTACTTTTAAGCATGAATAGAATGTTGTGTAAGGCTTACTTGAATTTATTTATAATTTTTTTTAAAAATTTATTTATTAAAAAATTATTATATTTATAAAAAAATTACTTAATTTTATTTTTAAAAAAATCACTTTTTCTCACAAAATTACTTGATTTAATTTTTAACTTTTTACATATTTATAATACTTTTAACTACTTATTTTTAAATTTTTTTAAAATTTTATAAATTTAATGGGAATATAATTGAAATAATTTATTATAAAAATTTGATAATATTAATTATATTCTCAAAAAATTAAAAAAAAAATAACTCTTCCCTTATTTCTGTCTTTTAATTATTTTAAGGTAAAAATTATTTTTTAAAAATTAAATCAAATAAATTTGAATATAATTTTTAATTTATAAAAAAAATACCTTTTTTTAGGTGAATTTAAGTAAGACCATATAAAATAGTTAAAATCCCATTTAACAATATTTATATATGAATCTTGTTAACGAGAATACTTGATAAAATTTTTATATTTCATAAATTATATTTTTTAATATATTAAAATTAATTATTAATTATTATATTAAATACTAAAAATTATTATAAAAAAATAAATTAAAATATTAACAAATATTCTGAGAGTACTCGTTAGCTTTTATATATCCTTTTATATATATTTGGATTTCTACTTAACTTTAAAAACCAAGTTAAAAAAATATTTGATAATACTAAAAATAAATTGACTTATTTTTAAACTAATATTTAATTATTCTACCTCCTTCCAGTTTATAATAATTATAAAGACAGTGCAATTTATCTGCACAATACATCAATTTCAAACATAATTTTATACAAATTTATTCTTGTAAATTAATATAATATTATTATATCACTGTCATATATTCTATATTTTTACATATATTAAAAAATAAATTATATTAATATCAAACAAAATACATTAGTATAATTTTTTCACTTTAATTCATGTTAAAAAAAATATATAAGAATTTGTATCCAAATATTATTGATTTTAATTAAATGACGCAATTTAATCAATTCAACTAATTATTTCAAATTTTTTTAATTTAAAATTATAAAATATTTTATTAATTAAACAAAAATTCATATAAAAATTCCAATCAACAAAGTTAGGATAATTATTCTGATGAATCATAATTTTTTTGGTGATAAAACTATGCATATAAAGTTGAGACACAAAATTTGTAGAAAAATTAAGTTAACACATATCACTAATTATACCATGTAATTGTTGTTCTTATTATATCATGTAAATGAAAATTATTGTAAAAAATAATTTCTAAGTTAAAACTATTATAAAATTAAAGTTATAAATATTAAATATTAATTTAAAAATTCGTTAATTTTACTAAATTTAATACTACTAAATACTTTTTTAATTTTTATTTTTAAAACATAATACAAACACTTTAATCTCGAATAAAGCTTAAGTATATGTGGAGAATTTTATTTTATACAAAGGGGGGGAAATAAATACCCCTATTCTATATTTGATGAACAACCTTCCTTTCTACCCCTTTTTGTGCCCCAATTTTATAAGTCTAGTGACAAATATTCTCTTATTGTCCATCTCTATCTTAAAAATATTAAAAGACCAAGAATAATAATATAATTTTAATTTTTTTTTTTTTTATAAAAATCACAATATCTTCCGCACTTAAAATAGGAGTATAATAGTAATTTTACTCTAAATCGAGATAATTATAATAATATTTTAATGGGTTATTTGTTGTAACTTTCAAATTTTAAAAGAAATTTTATTATAAAAAATAAAGTAGGAGAGTCTTTATCGTTTGAAAAAATTATAAGAGTATATTTTATTTTCTATTTACATGAAAGGTATTGTGAAAGTAATCAATATTTCTTATTACACTGGATGGAAGAAGAAAAGCTTATATTGGCTCGTGTTTAACTACGCTATTTATAAAATGTTCAACTTTCTAAAGTACTCAAATTAAGAAACACAAAGTAAGATTGTTGAGTTTATCTACAACCATTTAATTATTAATTACACTAATTGTATATCGTCCAACAATTTATGTAAAGGTTATATTGATTTTAGTTTCATTGACAAGTTATTAGGGTTAAGTCTAACAATTTATGTATATTTTTATTATATAATATTAAATATTTTAACTGATATAAAAATTAGTATATTGTTATCGCATTATTTTATATATTAATTTTAAATATTATTGTTTTTGATATTAATTAGTTTTGATACTAATAACACAAATGAAGAACTTGTTTGGGATTGCTTTTAAAAAGAAATAAGCACCTTACTTTCAAATAATTCAATAGTAGATTTCTATTGTAATTTAATTATTTTAATAAAAAAATTTATTTTATATTTTAATAATATCATCAATTTATTATCATAGTCATTATATATTACCACGACATTTTAATATTATAATTTACCAAACACTTATACTCGATTTTTTCGACCTTACCCTTTATCAAACACTCAGCTACTTATTTTAGCAATTGATTATTTTATTAATTTATTTTATAAGCAATAATTTCAAACTACCACTGAGAATTTTAATGTTATTATATTATTAATATAATATTTTTATAATAATAATAATTAAATAAGCGACGTATCAGATCCCAAAATTAGTTATCCGAGTTTTTTCATTAATAAAAAAAAAAATATTATCTTATTTTGTTATTAATTTTCTTAAATCATGAATCATGGAAAATGGAATCTAAAGTTAGAATGTTTCAATGCACATAACCAAAACCAAGGCTAGATACAAAATTCCGCCAATAAAATGTTTTAACGGCGATTACTTGCAATCGTTTGTAAGGAAATCAAATTCAATGTACCTGGACATAATTGAGATTCACTGAATCTGGACATTAATAATGATGCAGTGATAACATTGCAGTTCCAACGGCGTCTATTCTCCACATCCCAGTCGGATAAGATGACATGGTAGGAGTGTTTCCCAAGTAGGAACGAACAGAGACGGCCACATGGTATTCTTGGTTGGAAGTATGGACCGCACACGTAAGCTCGATCGTTCGAGTGGCCACAAAACGTCGTCGTGTGGAGTCTTCAGTCTCCAAGTCGGACTAAAATTGAAGACCCGGTCAAACAGTAATCGGTAAGGGATAAATTATCGTATGTGACGGCACACATTTTAATAATATAGTCATTTGTTCTATTACCGTACACTTCACTCTGTCCAGACATAGGGAATAAAAAAAAGAGGCAATAAAGTAATCCAAAAATAAGCATATCGCAAATTCTAAAAGCATACAAATTTTACATGTAATTTTATATAATTATTATATATCTTATATTTTTATATGATTAAAAAATAAATCATATAAATAATAATTTATATTATAACAACTTTGTAATTGACTTTATATAAAAGAAATACCCAAATACTATTAATACAAACTAATTTATATAAATTGACAAGATATGATAATATTAATTATCTAATAATTTATATCATTTTTTATTAATAATTGTATGAATTTTATATTTTTATTAACTAATTATGTTATGTTATGTTAGTCTGTACACAAAAATTTATATAAATTCATACACACTAATACAATAATACCGTATTATTGCCAACATGTTATGAGAGTAAAAAAAAAATTATATAAAAATTATATTTCTAATATCATTGGTTTGTTAGTAAGAGAGTAAATTGGTATCCAATATTACCATATGTTTTCATATATTTATTTAATAATATTTGAAATAATTTTTTATATAAATTAACTTGAAATAATTATATTAATTGTATTTTATTATATATTATTTATAATTAATATTTCTATTAATTAATAATAATATACCACATCAAATTTTCCTTTCATCATCACAATCCCTATTTTTATTTTTCCATAATTCTAAGCTTATAATTATTTTTACATTTTAAACTTTGATTCCAAGTTACAAATTTAACTCAAATCCTTATCTTTATTTAATAATTTCTATTTTACACCTAATTAAATTTATTTTTAATCTCATCTTCAACACAACTCTCCTTAATTACGTCCCATAACTGAGACTCCAACACTGAATCGATCCATTAGAACGTCCAAAGTCATTGTGCAGATTAATTAGTCCGCACCGTATTGATCCAGTGTACATGCTACACGTGAACGCTTTCTCTCTTTACATCATTAACAGTGTTCATATTCTCCATAATTTCACACAATGTCGTCATCTACTTAAATCCTCTGCCATTCTTCTTCTTCATAATAACGATAGAAAACCCATTTCCCTTTGAAGGTTCTATATAAAACCCCACAAAGCTTTCTTTCTATCCTTCACTGTCTTTCATTGTGTGTAAGAAAAAGGGTAACCGAGAAAAAAGAAAATTATTGATTAATGGGGAAGATTCAGGTGAGGTTTTGGAAGGTGGCGGCGGCGTTTGATGAGGTGGCTCGAGTTAGGCTGTGCGAGAGCAGCGGTAGCGAGCACTCGCCGGAGAGTTCTACCGATTTGTCTGATCTTGTGAACTCTTTCATTGAAAAAGATGGTGTGGCTCAAGGAGATGAGGAGGAAGTGGAAGAAAATGAATCGGAGAGGGAAAGTTTATGGTGTGGTGATGTTGAGAAAGAAAATTTGAAGGGTCTGTTTGGAGGGAAGGAAAATTCTGGAAAACAAAGGATTATTGAAGAGATGAAAGTTGCATGCAAGAATTTGGATAGATTATCGCCGGGGTTTAGGAGGAAGCTGATGATTCATTTACGTGATAGAGGATTTGATGCCGGTGAGTACATAATAACAAAACGCAGAATGAAGTTCAATAGGGAAATTCGTAGTTTTTTTTTAGTTATTATTAATGTTAAATTCTTAATAAAAATGGGATTTTGATTAAAAACTTGTGAATAAAATTTCCCTATTTGATCCTTATCAATTCACCCCAAATGGAAAATTTTGGAGAAAGAGAAAGATGTAGAAAATAAATACAGGTTTATGATTGATTCTTTAAAAGTAAAACAAAAGATGTTCAATTTGAACTTGGAATGGGAAGTCCCCATTCATCTCAAATGATAAGCATATTTGGTTTGGGGTTTTACCGTAGAAATAAGAGATTAAGGAATGAATTCTGTCTCGGAATTCTTCCTCTACCAATCTTGGAAGGAGAATTTTTTTAATTTCTATTTGTGTACCCGAATGTGTTGGGGTAGGGATCCCTCAAATTTGGTGTCAATTAAGCTTTTTATATACAAACTTATGTGACATTGTTGTGTGATTGTATAAATTCGTCAGGTCTCTGCAAGTCTCGTTGGGAAAAGACTGGGCGGATTCTGGCAGGAACCTATGAATATGTAGATGTGAATCTTGGGGGAAATCGGTACATTGTCGAAGCAAATTTAGCTTCAGAATTCGAAATTGTTCGTCCCACAGATGGTTACCTTTCGTTGTTAGAAGTTTTCCCTCCAAACTTTGTCGGTAAACCAAAAAAGCTTAAGCAGATCATAAGGCTAATGTGTGCAGCCGCAAGAGAATCAATAAAGAAAGCTAATCTGCTGGTACCACCCTGGAGGAAAAATGGTTACATGCAAGCCAAATGGTTTAGTTCTTATAAACGTACAACAAATGCAATTCCAGCACCAAATTCATTGAAATCGGAAGAAGGTTTTGCAAGAAATCAAATCATTGGATTCGTTCCATTGCCTGTAAGGACATATTACTGCAGCGAAGATCATTTTGCTGGTAAAGTTGGGTTGAAAATTGGGCAGCTTACTGCTGCATTCATGGGGGAGCAGTAGTAGTAGTCGTAGAAGCTCATGCAGGCAATTTTATATATAAAATTATTGAATTGGGAATTAGATAATTTTTGTTCTTCATTTGTTAAGCATTCAATAAGTGATTGGATTTGGAAACCTGGAAAAAAATGTTCCTGATAAGTTTTGGATCTCTGGAAAGAAGGCTTCTAGCTAGTTCTAGTGGTTTCATTTTTCGTGTAGCTTTCTGTTAGTGTTTCATTTTTGGTGTAGCTCTCTGTAAATGTTTTGACAACTACAGGTTTCCTTGTTGGCATTAGAATATCAGGGCACTTTTGCTGTGATGTGTTCAGCGAGAGGCATTAAGATTTGTAGTTGGACAAATTGGCAATATAATTTACTTATTTTGTTCAGACGTTTCAGAATATTTTTGGAGGTCCTGAGTATGAAGTTCTAATATTCCCAATAGGTTGTCTCCTTCCAATTTCAATGATTCCCAAGCATAACTCACAAAATCATGGCAACTTATTCCATGAGAAGAAACTTAATGTCAGAAAACAGAAAGACCAGTGTCTTAATTTCAAAATTATAAAGAAATCCAAACCTGGCTTAAGAACGGCCATTTGTAGATTGAATTGGTTAAAAAAAAATTCAATCTAAACCGAGTTGTAAACTATGTTTGAGGCAATATAATTCAATCTATAAGCATGTCATAATCTAATTCAATTATGTGAAGCGGATTGAATTGAATTGATTTTGCGGATTAAATTTTAGACTTGAATTTAAAAATATAAACCAAAACTTAAATTTAAATACGGAAGATATAATTTGTTATATAAATAAATAAATTAATTTATAATATATTTAATATGTTTTTACGTTAAAATAGTTATATTAATTTTTATTATTAAACATTACTTAGTTAGTTTTTATTATTTTTTAATCAATTTCAGCAAAAATGATGAAAATTAATTAAAAATAAAATGAAAAAGATAGAATTAGTACGAAAAAATAATATTTTTTATATTTATAAAAAAATAATTAATAATATTAAAATTAATTATATTTTATGTAAATTAACAGATTGAATTTAATTAAATCTACAGTCTAATTTGCAACCGATTGTAAATATAAAACAAGTATGAAAAAATAATATTTTTTTTATATTTGTATAAAATTAATTGATAGTATTAAAATTAATTATATTTACAGATGAACAGATAAATTCACAATTCAATTTGGGCGGATTATAAAATTTTTTCGCCAGTCGGTTATGAGTTCTTTAAATCGATCTAAACCGCCTTAATTAACTGATTGAATCTAACTCAAATTTGTCCACCCGTAATCCCATTTATGGATTATTCAGGCATCTGAGTTCCCAAAAAACAAAAACAGTGACAATTAAAACCAATTTTTAATACAACTCGCTCGTATTTTAACACAAAAATAACTGTTTAACCATAAAAACTCAGTGTCAAACCTACAACTAACGCAATTACGGGAATATAACAATTGTTAATCAGAAAAGCTTCCGTCGGCGTTAGAATCTCAGGGCATTTTTGTTCTCAGATGGGTTCAAGTTTCGTAGTTGGACCAATTGGCAATGTTATTTACTCCTTTTGTACACAATTTTTCAGGATTTTTGTGCTTATGGAGTGGCCTTGAGTGTTAATGCCAGCTATTACAAATAGCTTGTCTTCTTCCAATTTCCATAATTCCACGAATATTATTGAGAGAATTTCAGCATTGCTATAAAAAAAAAAAAAAAAAAAGAATTTTTGATTCATCCCGGCATCTTAGTTCTGAAAAACAAATCAAAAATTTTAATCAAATGGTGAATGTTTTCTAAAATCCTGTCATTCCAATTGCCCTTCATTACAAAAAAGACAGTTGATGGTTCCTGGGTGGACTTGACTGCTAGAATTGGTATAAGAAAAAACAAGATATCGATCACAGAAGAAAAATATAGGCACCAATAGACGCAATATGCAGGGAAATCAATTGCAGATTGCCTGGAAGGTGACCAATTGATGTTAAGAGAAGGGTCTCTTAAAAAAGGCTAAATCCTATGCCATTTCCTTCTTCTCTCCCCTTCTCAATTAAACAAAAAAAATACAATAAATGTTAGAGGTTCGGTAAGCAGATTAGTCGACAGGAGATTCAAGAAAATCTCACACAACTACCGGCCAGTTAACCTCTATATCGTTTCCTTTGATATAGCTACAGCCGTTTTGGCGATTCAAGATAAAGGGTATTTATAATTTTCACGCCCTTCTCTTGGTACATGTAGCTCTTTGTACAGAGAAAAGAAAAATAATTGAGAATACCCTGAAAATGAAGAAGTAGATTCAGAAATCAGAACCCAGATCCAGAAAAAAAGAACAATTTTTATGAAACCCTAGCGGCTCATGCTGTGTTTATACATAAAGAGAAAAGACCTCGTGGGGAGGTGTGAAGAGGAAGGAGAGATCTCAACCGCACATCTGAGGAATAGTGATTGTTATTCAATGCGGTGCAGGGTTACGTTGAAACATATGCCTACATTCTTTAATAAGAATGCACCGTTCCACCGGATCGTGCGGCTACAATCCTTTGTCTTGTGAGAAATTCTTGGTGCACCGTTTACCAGATCGGACGACTACAAACACGACACGTTTCAAATTTATGAAAAGAGACAAAACACATGCCATTTTTTGTCCTATGTAAAACGGGCACTCAAGCTTTTCCCTTCATCTTGGCTTGTTTACCATTTTTTTTTTCATCTTAGCTCATGAGATAATAAATCTTTGACTATTGAATAGATTATAGAAGAAACAATAGTTTAGTAACTAACATTTGATAATTAGGACAACAAAAATACCTCAATCAACAATCCGTGAGTACTCATAGAAAGTATAGACTTGGAGAAAGAGTTAAAAATTCCCAGAGAAATTTTTCTAGGCTAACTTCTGGACAGTGGTGTTCATATTTACTATTAAATTGGTACATTAAACGAGAGAGGCTTTAAATCTTGAAAGGATTGTCAAGTCATTCCAGGAGAGATGGTAAAAGAAAAGTTGTTCATGTAACTCTTACATTAGTCAGAATACATAAACCAACATTGCTATTTTGAAGTCAGCAGGCAAAAAATTGAAGTTGTTAAAGCCAAAATTTGAAAAAGTATGAGTTAGCAGATGACCAGAAATCTATCATCGGCTTCAGGGATGAACAACAAGAAAACTGAGAGGTAGAACTTCACTTTTCAAGTTATATTGCAAGATTCAAGAACCGATCCGCATAAATTTGTAGGTACTGTACTATGAAATACAACCTGCAACAGATCAGGAAATCCATTATAAAGTATTTTGAACTTTATACAATAAAACTCGTGCTTTAACTTGAATTAAACAGAGCATGCAAGTAGAACATTGAAGTTTGGGAAAAGTTATTAGTAGGTGAGTTGAGAACCTACTGAAGTGGGGCAAAATGATGGTGGTATATTAGGCTTCTAGCTGTATTCATTGGGGTTTTCTTTGCTCTGAATGAGAGGGACTCCATCTTCCCTCCAAATTACTCGCTCTTCACATAAAGCTTCCACAACATCAACATATAATCGATGCTCCTGAAATTAGAAAAGATGTCACAAGAAATCAGATTTCAAGATGCATTGAAAACATAAGAATTAATACGTTATCCACAAGCTGTTCTCTCAACTGCTAGAGCTTGGTTTCATAAATTTCCTATAGTTAAAATGATTAGAAATACCTCCTACAACATGAATTTACTATTAAAAAAATTTCAAGGGATGCCAAACATTCAATCTAATTACAAGGAGAGTCGATCATTTAGTGACTGGGCAAATAATTTTCTTTTAGGAACAAGTGATAAATTTCATTACCTTCTGAAGAACTCTCGCTGCCAGATCCTCCGCTGTATCATTCCAGAGCACAGGGACAACTCTTTGAGCCAGGATACGTCCTGTGTCATAATGCTCGTCAACATAATGAATCGTGGGGCCGGAGTATCTAACCAAGCACGAAAGGAAGGACAGATAAAGATGAGGAACTTTTTCCTATGTACCATAATAAATAAATATGAAGAAAATGCTGAAAAGAATTTAGACGATGTAAGGAAACAAATGTGACATCAAAAGCTTCAAAATACCTAGCTCCAGAAGCAATCACTGCTTTATGCACTTTCATTCCATAATAGCCTTTGCCTCCAAATGCTGGAAGAAGTGATGGATGAATATTTACCATTGATCTTGGATAAGCCCTGATCAATTCTACAGGTAAAAGCTTCAGATATCCCGCAAGAAGAATAAAATCAACCTCAAATTTCCTGATTAAGACATAACAGCAAATGTGTATAAGTGCTAAGTCTATTTCCTGATATCTAAAAGTACAAAAACGTATAGGTGTTCTTTTGCAGGTTTCACTCCCTTGCTAGTGTATCACACAGAATAGAAAGCTCAAAACAACGCACTATATCCAATCTTGTACGCAATGTATTAGTTTCAAACAAGCAAGTATGCAATAGACTTGACAGCAATGTTCGTCCTTGGTTTACGATAGACACAGTAAACATAGTAACTGGTTAATAGTATACCAAGTAATGAAGAATTTTGCAAAGAAAAGTCTAACCTAAGAAGAGCTACAAGACCACTTGGAGATAAACCATTGGGTTCACCTTTACTTTCGGGGAACAAAATAACCGGGATGTCATTATCTCTCGCATACTCTGCACCACCACAACCTATCATAGAGAGGAACATAGTATACACAAATAATTAGTGAGAAATCGAAATTAAAAAAAAATAAGGACTGGTAAGTTAACTTTAACAATCTATTTAGCTTCTGAACCATAATGTAAATAACCAAATCAAGCTTCAATTTTTATAGCATTACTCAATGACATCGGACCCCGAAACAATCTATAGAAATTGGTTACACAAATTTTTAATACGCAGAGGGCAATTTATCCGACAATTAAATCCATATTTACAAATTCAATACATAAGAACTCAATAGAGGCTAACAATAATCTTGTTCAAGGAACTAAAACAAAGACGTGCAAAGACAACTATACCGTGCTTATTTGTGACCACAACAACGACATCCCCATGAACTGAACCGCCAACACAGGCGGCATGAATCGACCGGAAATTTGACCCTCCACCAGAGACGAAAACCGCCAGCTTTTTCTTCTTAATCCCAGATTTCGAATCGTTCCCCTTACTCGCAACAGCATTTTTTACTTTCTCTGCGCTATTTATAGACTCTAATCTTCTGTAAGACCGCACTCTTTGCGGAGCCAAAAATTTCTGGGTTCTCAAAGAGACTGAGTTCTGAGACGGAACAAGAGATAAAAATGGTAACTTTTTGGGAATTTGGATCGATGACGCAATTGTTGTGTTAGAGCAAACGCCGGAAAGCATGCTTTTAGCCTCCATCGTAATAGTATTGAAGTGAAGCAAAGAAACTGATAGGCGAAAATATACGCAGAATTGAGGACGCCACTCAACCGTAATTTGACTAATGTTGTCGGGTCAATCTTTTCATTCAGTATTAAAATGAAAAAGGAAACTATATATATATATATATATATATATAATAACACCTTATTTTATTTTTCTTTAAACCCTAGTATTTGCGATGGTGGCTGATTTTATTGTCTCCGATCTTCAGTTAGGACGAGATGGCAGCAGCGATAACTAGCCGGTAAAACAGATCGGTGGCTGTTTGGTTTGCCGGCTGGCTGAAGAAAGATTGGCGATTTGGATTGGAATTTGGAGGAAGGGAGAGACCAGAAAGAGGAGGCGAGAATTTAGGGAGTTTTTTAGGGTATAATTTTTAAAAATATCAATTGTTTTTTATTAAAATATTTATAATAAATATTTTTATATTTTAAAAAAGTAATAAAAACCGCAGTAAAATATTTTTTTGCTTAAAATTAGTATAATATTCTTATTATTTAAAAATTAAATAATCAATATATAATATAATAATATATTAATTTTTTAGTTTTAAAATTTTAATATTTTAAACTAATTATGAAACTAAAAACTATATGATTCATATTTAATTTATAACAATAAAAAGTTAAATAATTAATAATTTAGATATTTAATATATTATATTTTTAACTTTTAAAATCAAAAATAAATTAATTAATATTTATCCCTTGTCAATGCACTAGCATTATATATATATTGATAGTCAAAAACTAATGACCGAATTTTTAAATATTAAAATAATCAAATTTTAGTTCATAATTTTAAAAATACAATAATTAAAATATTTATCAAATATTTATTTTATTATATATATATATATAATTTTAATTGTACCCTGGTGTATTTAAAAAACAAATAACTTAATATTTATATTTAAATTTAAGAAAAAAGTTTTATTAATTAAATACTAAAAATTATTATAAATAATAAATATAAAAAATTTTAACGAGTTTATTAACAAAATTCATTAAAAAATACAAATAAATAATTTAAATTTAGTTATTTGAACCTATTCAAAATTGAGTGATTTAATCTTTGACTTTTCTTTTAAGTTACATTCAATACGTTGTTATAAAGAGCTTATTGTATTATGGGCATAAATGTAAGATGCAGAGTATTATATATCATGAAATTAAATATAAGACCGTGATTCTATTGTTGCCCTTAGCCTCTTATTTAATAAAGTAAGATTAAAAAAAATATATTTTCTCAAAAAAAAAAATAATAATAATAATAAATTCTAATAATTAGTATCATAATTAAATTATATTCATAACGATTGCGTCATTTTAACTCCATGGAATTCTCTAATTTCCGGTCCACAACTCGTAACAAATTGCGACCCGTAACCGCAGTCCGAAGTTCCAATCGTAGCTACAGTCGACCCAAATCTGTACCATCACCAGATTTGGTAACCAACCAATAATTTGAACGGTCCTGATTCGCGTAATCAAACCTGCCCCCATTATACAATTTCTTCCCAAAGTAACAAACCGCAGAGGATAATAGACACCTGTCTCTCCAAATTTCAGAAAGAGAAAATTTTCCAAACCGAGGTAGGGAAGGGAACGTCGACTCAGCCGGATCCGTTACCGAAATTAAAAGAAACAAAGTACAATGGAGGGAGTTGGGGCCCGACTCGGCCGGTCCTCGACCCGGTACGGACCTCCCACGGTGTTCAGCGGTCCGGTGAGGAAGTGGAAAAAAAGATGGATCCACGTTTCTTCGTCGAACTCGAACGGCAGCATCAATAACAATAACAATCACAATCATCAAAATCACAACGGCAGCAGTAACGGTAACTGTAACGGTTCAACTGCTAACGGAAGTAATGGCTCGCATCTGTTGTTGTACAAGTGGACCCCGTTGTATCAACGGGACAACAATGGGAACAACAATAACGGTGGCAGCAACGGCGAAAAGAAAGATTCTGTGAAGGATGATACGACGCCGGAGGAGCCGCCTAGGAAGAAATTCAAATACATCCCGGTATTTTTAAATGTTTAAATTGTTGTTTTCATTTTTCTTGGGTTTGCCGGAATTTGGATTTCTAGGTTTTGGGAGTTACAATTGGAAATTCAAGTACGTTTCGTTGTTAAAATGATAAATTGTCGTTTTCTTGTTTTGGATGTGTTTGAATTTGGTTTTCTCATTGGGTTTTTGATTATTAGGTTCTAAGAGATCAAATTGGTTTGCGGATTTTTTTGTGATTTTTGATATGGACTTTTTTGTTGAACTGTGATTTAGGGTTTATTCTGTAGTGTAGATTGAGAAAAGAGTGGGCTTATTGTGATTAGTGGGGGTGGGGTGTTGGAAATGTGGTTAGTTGATGATGAGAAATGGGCTTTTGCGCTATACATTTAGAGATTCCATGAAAGATTAGGGGTTTGAGTGATCAAACTTTTGGATGGGTCACATTGGAAAAATTTGAGCATGGGATACATTCTTTGTTTGAAACTAGATTGGCTTTAAGTTTTAATATTTATCATTGATTGTGTCTAGTTTCATATTTATAATAACAAATTATTGTTTTTCTTGCTTTTGTTTGACTATAGTGAGTCACTTTCTGAGTATGTTTTGTGGTATCTGATAATAAGCAGGATGCTTCTGGAATCTGGCCTGGTACATGGGGTGTTGATTTGGACTTTCTACTTTTCAGTTGAATTATTAGACTTTGATGTTGATATATGACTAGGACATCTTTATATTCATGTGACTCTGGTGATTTATTTGAGTTTATTTTCAGGTTAGATTATCACTATAATCTACTGCTCTTTTCAGGTTTAGTAGTTACTTTAAATTGGTTACGTGTGCTACATAAAAAATTTGACATTTGTAAATGAAAATAATGAGGATACATCAATCATGCTGGATATATGGTACCTTTCTAACTTTATCCAGTAGTTCTGCTTGGTTGGGCTTGCCAGAAAACCATTCTCTAGCTAAGGGCGGCCATCTTCCCTAATTAATGTATCATCTTACATTAGCTTTAGTATCACCCTTATTAATGTGTCTCTCCGCTGACGTGAAATGGACCATATTACATCATTAACTTCTCACTTTTCTCTTGTTATTACCATTAATGGTTGGTATTATATGATCAAGACTTTATAACCCTGTAAATACTGCATGGTGGAAATAGTTCCTCTGTGTTTTAAGTGATTTCCCAGTAAAAAAACATGGTCTACTAATGCGTCAGTTTTACACAGTGTGATGTGTCGCAAAGTGATAATAATATTTTAGGGCTGGTTTGCATTGTTTGGAATGAGGTCGAGTGAGCGCATTTGTTGTTTGCTAATTCTTTTTCTGTTTAATGTACTCTGTGAATGGATGATAGTCTTGGCTGTTTGAGAATGCAGGTTGCTGTGATAGAGGAACAGAAAAGAGCTGCAGAAAATGAGGCTGCAGAAAATGCTGAGAACAAAGCTAAAACTACTGATACTGACCCGAATGCTGCAGAGCCAGCTCCCAGGACCGATGGTTTTGATGAAAAACCTGACATTAATGATGTACCAATGGAAGAAAAACAGGTGAATGGCTACCTATATATCATTTCTTCTAGCACATTTTTCCTTTTCAATTGTTTCTTGCTTTGAGTGCCTGAAGTATTATTTTAACAAATGCCATTTATGCAGACTGATTTATACTGAAACTTATGTGGACTGATGTTTGAATTTGAAAGTGAGTGATGCCCTGTAAGCAGACAAACTACTTTCTTGTACTGTTTTTTCACTTCAAAAGCGTTGCCCATGTTTTATACCAGAAAAGAAAACAATATACTCATCTTAGAATATGATATCTATGATGGAACAATTTTATGTTCCTTTCATTGGACTCTTGATTCTCCTTCGAATTCTTTGTTTTCTATTACTAGCCTCTGATCCCGTGACCCTCATAACTGGTATGCATTCTGGTACATGTCTTACTGTAAGCTTGCATCTAATACGCCTGCAACATCAATTCTATCTCAGGAAAATGGGCGGATAGTACGACAGGATTTAAATGAAAGCTTGGATTTAAGTTTGGGTTTGAAAGCACATGATGGTGACTCAGACTCTAAAAAACTGATCAGTCCTGAGATGGGAATTTTGCGATAGCAAACACAAGTAAATTAAGAGGCCTTTTTCAGGTTAACATTAACTGCAAGGAAAGTCAGAAGAAAAGGCCTCCGCTGTTTCATGTTCGATATAGAGAACCAATTTTTCTGCGGTCATCTGAGAAGAAGGTAGTTGAGTGACTTGTGATTGTGCTTCTAGTCATTCATTTGATTCTACAATATGGAACTGCTTGCAATTTGTACTGATTGTTTGGTAACACAATCTATTCATTATTGAACAATTGATTTTTTCTTTTTCTTCTTTAAATCTTTGGATATTATTCTAAGTGGACTTGCTGGACAAAGAAATTAATCTAGTTCGTAGTAGCAACTTTAGCTACAAATTGTTTGTATGACTGTCATAATTGAGTCTATTATTTCCAGTTCTCTCATTGCAATAGTGAGTCAAAATTATCTTTTATCTCCTGAATTTTGTAGTGAAAACTTGTCCCCAAAATGGAGCGGTTGAGTATGAATCTTGCTATTTCTCTCCTGTAAGTAGTAAAGGGCATTCACTCTCAACTCATATATTTTCTTACTGTACCTCATTGATCATCCAAAAATAACTCGTATATTTTCATATGGAAAATGATAAATATTCTCTAATAATTTAAAAAAAATTATATATACTCTCCTACATTTTTTTTCTTGACAAATATTCCTTAAATTTAAAAGTTGCAATTACTTATGCAGTACTATTTTATTACTTAATTCTATTAAACTTCTACAGACAGCCTTAAAGCTTGCTTTTATGAAAGATAAGATATAATAATAATTACAATAAATTTACTAATAAAATGTCCCCATAAAAATATTTATCATTAGTTTTAAACTTTAAAACAATTGTCATAAAAATATCTTTAATTTTTTTAATATAAGGGGTATTTATCATTCTCCCATTTTCATATATCAACAACAGTCACGGCCACTCATTACTACTGGTACTTGAATAACACACACTTCGATAAGAAAAAACACTAGCCGCAAGCTAATTATGACACCAATATTAAAAAGAAATAGTTTCTTACTGATTGCAAATAGCAACTGATAATTTGGTTGTAATATCAATAACAAAACAAAACATGGCTTCCAGATAATGGGCATTGGCCACATTTTCCATTCAAAATAACAAGAGCATTCATTGGACGAATAAGAAAAATTACAAATTACTTCATTTTATTGGACATGATTAGATGAGTAATCCTTTCAAACAGCTTGACAATGCATAAAATTAAATCCTCAGTACCAATGAAATGTTTTGAGCTTCAATCAAACTGTAAGGAATACAACCCAATATTGAGGGGGGTAAAATCACCCCACCCAGGGGCACAAGAAATTAAGGACAGATTCATCATTCTTGTGCAACAGCAGCTTTTGTCTCCGAAAAATAATCGTGCCTGAAAATGCAAAAAAGAAATTACTATAAGCAAAAAACTCACAATGATGGCAACGACAATTAAGTAACAGCACTCAAACAGGTTGCAGCAAGAAATTCTTATGAGTTTTTCTAGTAGATCACTAAGAAAACACAGATAGCTCACATATGCAACTGAAATTCTCATTTTGATTCCCACTATCCTCCACCTAAAACTTGCAAAATAGAATAAACAAACAAACAAACAAAGAAGAGAAAAAAGAAAAGGGCCGTGATTCTGCCACTGCACCAAAAATCAAGCATTTGGGGGGTAGTTTGAACATGAAAAATTGCAAACTGCCTACTTTCCTTCCAAATAACGAGAGAAGAAAAGTATTGTCTACGTTTGCAATTTAACTGAAGATAGGTAGCATAAATTTAATTTTACTCACTGTAGCTTGCGTGCAAGCTGGTAGATCCCTGTTCCGGCCATTACAACATTTACTGAAAAAAGGTTCCAGTTTTTCTGTAATCAAGAGTAAATGATAAGCAAGATTAAAAAATAGGTAAGAAATTCAGACTAAAATGGTGAGCTGGAAAAAAAGAAAATGGGATTGAGCGAGGGTGATTCATCAAATCTTCAGTTTTCTTGTGTTGACTACTTTTGTTTCCCAAGTGCTTGTTATGTATCTATAATCAAACTTACTGGAGTGATAACAGTGCTGTAGCGTGACCAAATCAGTCCAGTGGCCATAACCGCTGAATAACACATGCCAATGGTGAACAAAAGTGTAAGAACAACTCACTAGGTGTAGCATAAGAAATTGCTCAAAATTTAAGACAAAAATATGATAGGTTGATAAATAAAAACAGAAAATGAATAACATACCCATCTGTTGGGGATACGAAAGTTTTTCAGGCGGTTTAGAGAAGTCGGCAACATTTGCTATGCTGATGCCCCATTTAAAAGTTGGAGCCCAAAAGTGAACTGCAATGACACAGCTATTGTTAATCTACAAATAAACTAAGAATTCCACAAATGAAAACATAAATATTAACCTCAAATATTACATCAGATAAATGAAGAATAGTGCGTTCTTTCTCCTTGATAAACATGATCAAACTACTAGCATCATACCCTGACTTGTTCTCACTTGAAATGCTATTTCTAGTACCTCGCAAAATTCAAGTATTATCTCATTTCCTCGGATTTTAATATGCTGCAGATAAAATGGCATGATTATTTGGAAAGAATTTCCGAGAAAAAGGATGGACTGTTCTACCAAACTCAGAGAACCAAGTTCTTCAACAATTGGACAGAAAGAATAAGACCTACCGTAGCAAATGAATCAATTCATTCTTGTAAACTTCTCTTTCATAAAAATTTCAAATGAACTAGAACAACATCCCAACTTATTATTGCTTAAAATTCTATTTCTAGTTCTTCACAAAATTCAATCATTATCTCATTTTCTCGGATTCTAATATGTTTCGGTTAAGATGGAAATAGAAGGAAATGAGAAAAAGAATAGGGTAGATAGAAACTACTTTCCACGACTAGTTGAAAAGAATTTACCAGAAAAAAAAAATGATGTACTGTTCTACTAAACTTATAGAACCAAATTCTTCAATAATTGAACAGAAACTATAAGACCTATTGAAGCCAAAGAAACAATTTTTTCTTGTAACCTCGTCCTCCATAATAATTTCAAATTTGTTTGAACCTAAACAAGTTTAAAACACACATGTATAGTGATCAAAGCAAACCAAAACATGGGTATAGTAATTTCTATTGCTTCCCTCCTCGGTGGATTCGAATTAAGAACCACTAACAACCTTCTCCTTTCCATCCAATTCAACCAAACCAAAACAAGGCTAAATCTTCTTCCCTTGCCTTTTACCCTCATCAACTACATTCAAAATGTTCAATTCACAAAATTTCATCGATATCTGAACACTTGTTGAGAATTTCCAAATACCCAATTGCATTATTACCATAAGTTTAAATAAAATTCAGTAACAAATTCAAAGACCATGGAAAATCAAACATCCTCATATTTCCACAACTGGGTTCATATTTTTCAGCCGTCGATTTCAATTAGTTTCAAATCGAGATTTAGTTGTACCGTTTTTTATAACCACACAATTACAAAAAGAAAGTGAATATCAACGTTTTGATTCGAGTGTTTAAGGAAGAAGACGAGTGAATCAACTCACTGGTTTTTGGACCGGCCGGGTGATTCCAGAGAGCTTGAAGCTTCGACGCAGCCATGGATTCCACACTCCTCCTGTCTCTCCAGCACGTGCGCGCATAAGGCTTTGGTGTTTGCTCAGTTAAATAATCTACCGCGCCGTTCGGTCCAAATCGGCTGCGACCGTTTGGTCCCACGAATCACTTCATGCCACGTGGATGTAATTGGAGCTTATACTCAGTGTTTTGGCGCAAGAGAACTGCGTCTGTAAGAATAAATTGACATATTAACCCAAATTTGTGAGAAAAATTTTTACCCCCCCCCCCGATTTTAAAAACCAACATTTATACCCCTTCGTAGTATATTAATGAATTTAATTAGAGTATTAAATTTAATCTTTATTTCCAATTTTATTAAAATTTAGAGACTAAAATGATATTATTATAATAACGTAGAATTATTGCAATGGTTGCTGTTTCTAATGCAGGAGCTCACAATTGATGCTGAGCTTGAGTCCTCGAATTTTGTCTATTTTATTTGTTATGATTATTTTGGAAGTTAAATTTGAAATACGGAGTATTGATTTTCCTCAGGCTCTTGTTCTTAGCCTATGTTTGTTCATAGAAACAGGATCGCGAGTCATGATTTCTTCACAGATCGAAGGTTTCTCGACTAATTCTTTACTGTTGTGACAATTTCAGGGTGGAATAATTAAATCGTTCGAATTTTAAAAAAAAAAATTTGTATTAATTTTGATTTGATATTTTAAAAATTAATAATATTAATTTAATTTTTGAATTGAATTAAATTCAAATTTATAAAATTGAACAGATCAAATAAATTTAAAAAATTAAATTAATTGTAAAATATGATAATTAATATTTTAATTTTAAGTTAAAAAAATTAATTTAAAATTATATTTTTTAATTTATATTTATTTAATAGTAAATAATATCATATTTAGAATGAACTCAATAATGATAAGTTCAATTATAGTATTAATTTTAAAATTTAAATTAAAAGTTTAAATTGAGAATTTAAATCGATAATATTAATTTAAATATTTCAAATTTAAAATTAAACTTATTTAAATTGATAATGTTCATCTTTCGGTATACATTTTGTTTGTTGTTTTAAGCTTCAAAATAATAGCTATGCTTTTCTGTTACGTGAGGATAATGTTTCAATAGTCGTGATTGGCTCGTGTTTCTATCATGACACCTGACTGGGGTGTTATGGTGATAAAAGAACTTAGACTACGTTTTGCACGTGTACTGCAATTCTGAATTCGAACTGTCATGTTTTCACTCCGACAGACGCACTAAGGTGTAGACCGTAAATTTTACCTGAACTGTTCCTCTAATGTAACGGTTGCTTGGCGTTTGTCTGATGTTAAATAAATTAGAATTTCTTACGTATAAAAAAATAAAAAATAAAAATAAGTTTCTATTTTGAAATACTTCTTTTATTTTAAACTTATAATGGTGGTTATTATTAAAAATAGGATAATGTTAATTGTTGTGTTTGGTTCTTGTTTCTATTTTGAAATACCATTTTTTGGTTATTTTAAGCTTCCAGTGGTGACTATTATTTAAAATGGTCCATAGTTAGTGATTTATTGTTGTTTTCTTCATTGCCAAGTTTTTGTAAAGCAAAAAATGATGCTGAAAATTGTGAACAGAAGAGAGAGAGAGAGAGAGAGGGGAAATAGCAGTCTTGGTTTGTGCTGGCTTACATAGAACTAAATGTTATCGGGGAGGGATTACAAATAGGGCTAATTGAATAGGGGTTGCTGCTTCTAAGCTTGTAAAATGAGAAAAACAGAAAAAGGCAAAATAAATTTTTTTATTTTTTTTATTTTATTTTTTATTTTTTTTTAACTCGAAATTTTACTTTAGATTTCAAAATTTAATTCAAAATCTTTTAAAATTAAAGATTATGTCACCTTATCAGTTTAACTATGTTCTTGAAAGCAAAAAAATGACATTATTATAAACAAAATCAATAAATATTATGCATATCATAAATAAATATTAAAAATAATTTCTTTTTTTTACAAATTAATAGACATAATTGTATTAATTGTTTAATGGTTCACATTATTAATTTTATGTTTTTGTTAACCGATCATAGTATAAAAAATTAATTTGTATACAAAAATTTGAAATTTTTTTTTTATTCTTAGTATACAAGTAAAAGTAAAATTGATGTTACTTTTAAAAAGAAAATAAGTAATATTAGGCGTATAAATTTATATGATTGTGTTTTAATACTGCATATTTTTAAATTCTTATAGGAGTAAAGAAAATAAAATAAAATAAATTATATGACTATCCTATAACTATGCCGCATGATATATCAAGTTAATTTGTCTAATAATATTAATATATAATTTTATATCCCTAATATTACTCATTAAGTAAAGTATAATTAAGTAATTTCAATTATTTTTACTAAATGTCTAAAAAATTTAAATTCTAAATATGTTTAAATATTTAAATATGAATAATCTATTTATTTTTTTATTTGAAATCTAAATATAAGTATTAAATTTTTTTCAACTAAAAAAATATAAAAACAATATTTTTTCTTTTATATTCTTATAGTTTTAAATGTTAAATAAATAATAAAATTATAAATTATAAATTTTTGTTCTATTTATTTATATTATATATATGTAAATATACATATATTTATAATTTATAAAAATATCTTCATAAATTTCAATTAAAGTAAAATAACAAAAAGAGTGTAATTGTCTATTAAAATTCCAATCAAAAACGTGCTTTGGGAATCTTTGTAAATGTATATGTGGCCAAGCAGAAATACCTCCTCATCCCCGAATCAACATCTTGCCATAAACTTTTTCATCCCCAACAATTTTCTTCCCTAATTCAATAACTCATTAAACAAATTTTTATTTACATAAATTAAATCCAAATCCATTTTCTTTACATAATATCAAATCTAAGTTCGTTAATTTACATTTTTAACTTCGTCGCTAATACTTTAGGTGACGACATTTTTTTTTTTTACAACATTTGTCCTCGTTAAAAATCATAAATTTTGTAGTGTTTCTTTAAAAAAATATATCAAACAAATTCAAACACTACTTATTCTTGATGTCACATACCCACAAAAAATATGACAAACCATTCACAACAACAAAATTTCTTGATATCAATAATGAGATGGATGGTAGAATCTAATGGATGATTGGTTGTTATCTAATATTAATTGCATTAAAATTTATATACACTCATTTTATTAGGAACAGACCATTTAAAATGTGACACACTAGGTGTAATCGAGAGGTTCCATTTTAGGGAGGACATTTGTGCTGGTCCTAGGTTCGAATATTTTAGAGTACATTCAGGTGTAAGAGTCTGGTACAATCGTGATTTTATCCTGTACTTGGTACCACTGCAGTGTGATCTCTGTACATGATTTTAATTAATTCATGACAGGTGCTGTGCGATCTGCGAATATGTACCCCAAAGGGGTGAGTGCCTGACCCGTGTATGGCCGGTGATGGTTGAGTATAAGAGTTTCCTCGTCATCAAAAAAAAAAAAGAGTAAAAAAAAAAGTAAATATTTCAATGATAAACATCATATATCGTAATAAAATTGTATATTATTATTCCATGTTAGAATATTATAGGTGTTTTAGATTAATATAGTCAAAATCTAAAATTACACTTAAAAAATTAATACTTATGTCTAGCGAAACTAACCCTAAATAAGGTAATTAAATATTTTTAAACAACAAAAGCGTAATAGAGTATTAAGCTAAAAATCATATCAAAATTCTCCTCTAATCAAATTAATTTTAACCATATATTAAGAGTCTTTAAGGTTTGGAATTATTGTGTGCTATTTGTTTAATAATTTAGATAAACTTTTTAATTTATAGGACTTTCATTTTATTTTTTAATATATGAAACAAAATCTAAGAGTATTAAGAGAGAGGAAAACTTAAAAAGAATTCATAAATTATGCTCAATAACCATTCTTAAAACAAGAAATAATAAAAATTTGAACTAAATAAAAAATAATTAATAAAAAAATCTTAATCCTAATATAGTCTTAATATAAATATATCATTCTAATAGGATTCAAGGGGTCGTTGTTTATTAAATTACTCTTCCACCCATTGATCGAACCATTTGATATTGTCAGTTTGAAGGAATTGTATATATATATAGTGGTATATCTTTTCCCTTATCTGTAATCATTTCTTTCTAACCAAAAGGAGTATGTTCCCTATTCTATCCTTCCTCTTTATCTAACCTAAGTGTTAAAAGAATAATAAACGAGTCTATATTATTTGATGGCAGTTTCCTCCGTTTCAGTCCCTGCTAATATAACTCAAACTGCATTCTGAATTATTTTCCAGGAGGACGGTCCCATTGGTCTGATCCAAAATGGAGATATAATCGACATTGATATGCAAAACAGGAGATAGATGTCCGATTAACAGATGAGGAATTGGAAGAGCAGAGAAGAAAATGAACTCGGCCTCCATACAAGGTAACTGTACCAGGTATGAGAGAATTCAATCCACTTTACCAGTCCTATATTTTGCCTGTACTAGTCAATGGCTTTACTCAAGGATCATTATCTTGTTAATTTTCAGTACATCAGAAACGTCAGTTCGGCTTCAAAAGGATGTGTAACTGATGAATAATAGTCAGGTGACACATTTTTGGAGGGTTATGGAGTGTTTACAGCACAACAGGCTCAGTTCTATTTGTTAGTAATGTATTAGTTTTATAATTAATTTTTTCTGTGTTATTTTTATTTTGTTATATGGGTAGAATAGTTTTTTTATTTTTTAAAATTATTTTATATAAATAATATTATAGAAAGTGCCTCTTCCTTATGCTTTTGGCTTATTATCAATAAACTCTAATTCTCTCTTTTCTCTTTGAATGATTCTTAATTTTTATCATTATTCATAGTGCAATAACATTTTTTTGTGTACTTATATTTTTATAGATGTCCTTTCAACGAAGTTTTTCAGGATTTAGACTGCTATATGTTGAAACTTGATCTGTAATTTCAATTTTAGAATTATGTCTGCCATTGATTTGAATGCTATTGGGGTTTTTTAGATTCAAGGGAAGGTCAATTTGAATCTTTGCACAATGTATTACTCTTTGGAAACCAATGAAGTTGTCATGGTTAATTGACAATGGTGTTTAGTTTAAAGAATATCTATAATTCAAC
The DNA here is from genome assembly GCA_035221805.1 of Trichilia hirta. NCBI lineage: Eukaryota > Viridiplantae > Streptophyta > Magnoliopsida > Sapindales > Meliaceae > Trichilia > Trichilia hirta. The sequence continues at coordinate 7,741,319 of JAWDEX010000006.1, read as the reverse complement.
TACTGAATTATATATATTAATATTTATAGGTAAATTAAGTTTAAATACAATCTAAATTTAAATCTAC
>JAWDEX010000006.1:7705725-7741152 GCA_035221805.1 Trichilia hirta | reverse complement strand
ATTTTAACATCTTAATATAAAAAGATAAAGTATAAAAAATATTACCTAAGATAAAATTTTTACATAAGAAAAATTTGCAATAAACTGAAAGAAAGAAAAGTTAAAGATAAAGCATCAAATCTAGCAAAAATATATATATATATTATTGACAAGTTTATCAGAATTATCCTAATATTTATTTTAAATTAAATAACAATACATAAACACACCATTATCAAAATTCGGTGCCTTAAGCTGAGATATAAACATATCAAATAAATTTAACAAAACGATTTGAAAATCAAATCTTATATCATTGTCAAAAGTTTAGCACCTCGAGCATTATTTATTAAATTTATAGATGATAGAATTGGGTGATGACAATAAGTTATAATAACTGTAAAAGATCAAAAGCAAGAAAAATGAACCTTGTACGATTCCATTCTCCTTGTTGGCTTTAATTTTTGTTCCAGTGAAACTCTAATCTTAAAGAGACCCAATCCCTTTAGGGCAATCGAGGGTAAGAGAAATATAAACTAGTTGTAACTTATTTAACCTTCTAGTTTCCTTTTTGGAATAACCAGGTTAAGGGGGGTTTGGTAATTTCAATATCATAAATAAATTGCATTTGATGAAAAGGAAAAAAACAATGTGTCCCTAGCTAGTAAGGTGAGAAACTAGGCTTATTCAGCCCATTTTAGAATGTAAGGCCCGTATTTACTGTTTTTAATGGGCCTTTTAGATGTGTTGTTACTAAATAAACCGATAACGTGTGCATCCGCCTACTCCGGTGTATTGTAGGGCATTATTTAGAAAATATGTATCAATATGCTAAAATTAAGATATATTTGATATTGTTAGCTTTTAATTAACTTTAAAAATAAAATTAAAAAAATATTTAATGGCAATAAAAATCTCGGATTAGCACATTTTTTAATTAATATTTACCAATTTGAGGTTCTATCCTATAGCAAATGTAAAGGTCCTATAACTATTAGTCACGATATATAAATTTTAAATATATCCATATACGAATTTATTTTAATAAATTAATATAATAGTATTATATCATAGAAAAATTTTATATAAGAGTTTGTATTCAAGTATTAGTGAATTTAATTAAATGATAAAATTTTATCAATTCAACAAATTATTTTAATGTTTAATTTAAAATAATGTGATTTTTATTAATTAAATGATAAATTATTTTTATTAATGATACTATCATATAAAATCGAAATATCAAATTTGTACAACATACTTACTACTAATTATACTTTACAAAGTAATTGTTGATCTTGTTATCATATGAATGAAAGTTTTATTTATTATTTATAAAATATTAAATTTTATTTTTTATTATTACTTGAATTAGAGTGCAGGTAAAATTAAATTTTGACTACCACCACTCAAATTATACTTACCACTTTTTTAAATATATTGTTAAGTGTAATATTAACGATTTTAAATAATTTAAAATCAATGCTCCATTCACATAGTAATTTCAATTAATTTTAAATATTAATTATTTTTATACTAATTAATATATAAAATAATGTAAAAATAATATATGCCCTTAAGCATAGTTTGTAATAAGTGATTCCGCACTTCTATTCAAACATTTTGAAAATAGAAAAAAAAAAAAAAAAATGTGGCAATGATACAAAACAAAGACCCATTTATATCATTGACTTTTACATCAATTAAGATGTAAATATATGAATACAAATAAGGACTCATTTTTCCATTGCTTTCGAAAGGCAATGAGTATTTGATAAAAAATCGAAACTACTTAAGGAAGGGATTTACTTTTCAAAAGTAGTTTATCAAAATAATTTAGAAATATATTAAATGTAATTTTTGAAATTCTTATTATTTTAACAAAAAATTAATTATAATTTATATTTTTATAAATTTTATTTATATTATATATTTATTATTATAATCATATAATATCACAACACTTTAATATTAAACACTCGTATTCTTCTTTTATTTTTTTAAAATTATTTAGCCTTTTACATTTATATTCTCATCCCATCCGTCTTAGACCCACTTACAATTGAAAATCGAAAACAAATAGCTTTTAAATATCATAATATTTTTAATAATATTATTTATTAAATACTTAACTGTTTTTTTAATAATAAATGATTTAATTACGATAATAGTAATAACAATTTATTTTATAAATAACAACTATCTAAATGACTTTAAAATTTTTACTTTTAATATAATATATTAATGCAATATTTTATAACAATTATTAAATCGGTGACACGTCATATCCCAAAGTCAGATTTTTCCACTAATTAAAAAACAACATTATCTTCTTTAGTTATTAATTTCCTCACTCTTTAACGAATCATGCGAATATCGAATCTAAGTTAGCATTTTTCAACGTACACAATCCAAAAACAAGGTTCGATACAAAATTCCGTCGATAAAATGTTTTAACGGCGGTTATATTTATACGCTAATCATCTCTGTGAAAATGAGATTCAATGTATCTGGACATAATTCAGATTCGTTGAATCTGGACATCAATAATAGTTGAATAATACTATTGTAGTTCCAACGGAGTCTATTCTCCTCGTCCAAATCGGAAAGATGACGTGGAAGGAGGGTTTCCCAAGTAGGACAGAACAGAGGCTGCCACGTCGAATTCTTGGTAGGCAGTATGGACCGCACAAGGAGACTGGATCATTCGCGTGGCATTGAACGTCGTTGTGTGGAAACTTGAGCCTATAAGTTGGACTAAAATTGGCCCGGTCAAACGGTTGTTGGGAAGAGGATAAATTATCTTATGCGGCGGCGTACATTTTAAAAAATGTGCACATTTTTCAGCTACTGTACACTTCCCTATATCGACATCCTGCCAAAAGAATAAATTCTACACTGTCCATGTCCTATGTCATACGTAACAAAGTAGATACTGCTGGGTTTTTGATATAATTACGATAAATAAATTATAATATTAAAGATATAAATTATTTATATAAATTTATTATATAACATTAAGTTATATATATGATAACTCATAATTTTTATATTTAATATTTAATTTCATCTATTTAATTTATACAAAAAAATTTACATAATTAATATTAGATTAAAAGTAAAAAATAAAAATTAATTCTAATATTATTTATAACTACGTATACATATAACACAAGAATAATATTATTTATACAAATTATAATTACAATATATTTGAGAAAAATGTTTAAATTATAAAAGAAAATAAATTATATAGAAGATGTGAAAATAATATACAATTTTATATTAATTTTTGTAAAAATAATTTATATAAGAGTTTTGTATTCCTTATATTATGTTAATGAAGGATGAAAATGATATTAGAGTTTTATATTATTATTATTATATATTGTATATATTTTATATTTTATATTTTTTTTCTTGCATCACAATTTCTATTTTATTTCTCCATAATTTTGAGCTAATAATTATTTTCCATATTAAACTCCTAAGCTCGAGCCCTAGGTTACCAATTAACTCAAGTCCTTATCTTTGATTATTAATTAATAATTTCTCCATTTTTTAATGATCTAAAATTTACATTTTATTAATCTACTTTTTATCTCATTTTCAAGACTTCTGACTCTCTTTAATTACTTGCCTCCTAAGCCGAAACCAAAACCCAAACCCAAACCGAATCTGTCCATTAAAAACTTCCAATTTCTTTGTACAGATTCATTAATGCGCACCGCATTGACCCCTTGTACGCTCTACACGCTACGCTGTCTCTTTACATCATTAACATAGTTCTACGTCCTTTCACATAATGTTGTCATCTTGTTAAATCCGTTGGAATTCTTCTTCTTCGTTGTAAAGACAGAAAACCCATTTACATTTCAAGGTTCTATATAAACCCCACAAAGCTTTCTCTGTCTTCTTCACTGTTTTGGTTTGTATGTACGAAGATAAAATAGAGAATTATTGATTAATGGCGAAGAGTCGGGTGAGTTTGCGGAGGGTGGCGGCAGTTTTTGATGAGGTGGCTGGAGCTAGGGTGTGTGAGAGCAGCGGAAGCGAGTACTCGTCGGAGAGTTTTACCGATTTGTCTGATCTTGTGAACTCTTTCATTGAAAGAGATGGTGAGGTCGAAGGACATGAGGAGGAAGTGGAGGGAAATGAATCGGAGGGGGAAAGTTTGCGGTGTGATGACGATGAGAAAGAAAATTTGAAGAGTCTGTTCGGAGGAAAGAATAATTCTGGGAAACGAAGAATCATTGAAGAGATGGAAGTTGCATGCAAGAATTTGCATAGATTATCGTCGGGGTTTAAGAGGAAGCTAGTGATTCATTTACGTGATAGAGGATTTGATGCTGGTGAGTATATACCGAAAAAATGTCTGAATGAAGTTGAAAATGAATATTTATAGTTTTTTTAATCATTATTAATGTTTAATTCTTTGATTAATAACATGCGGAGAAGATTTCCCAATTCGATCCTTATTAATATACCCAAAATTGGAAATTTGCAAAAAAAAGAAAGAATTAAGAAATAAAAATTTAGACAAGTTTATAATTGATTTTTTATAAATTGAACAAAAGATGTTCAATTTGAACTTAGATGGGGAAGTACCCGTTCATCTCAAATGATAAGCTTGTTTGATTGGGGCTTTTACCATAGAAATGAGAGATTAAGGGATCAATTCTATCTCGTAATTCTCCCTCAACAAATCTCGAAGGGAGAATTTTTTTAATTTCTATTTGTATACCCCACTGTGGTGCGTTTGGGATCCCTCAAATTTGGAGGGAATCTTGATCTATAAGTCATACCAAATGTGTTTTTTATGTACAAACTAACGTGATATTGTTGTATGATCGTATAAATTTGTTAGGTCTCTGCGAGTCTCGTTGGGAAAAGACTGGGAGGATTCCGGCAGGAACCTATGAATATATAGATGTGAATCTTGGTGGAAATCGATACATTGTCGAAGCAAATTTAGCTTCGGAATTTGAAATTGTTCGTCCCACGGATGGTTACCTTTCGTTGCTGGAAGTTTTCCCTCCCATCTTTGTTGGTAAACCAGAAAAGCTCAAGCAGATTGTAAGGCTAATGTGTGCAGCGGCAAGAGAATCAATGAAGAAAGCTAATCTGCTCATACCACCCTGGAGGAAAAATGGGTACATGCAAGCCAAATGGTTTAGTTCTTATAAACGCACAACTAATGCAGTTGCTGCGGCGAAAACATTGAAATCAGAAGAGGCTTTTGCTGCAAATCAAAATAATGGATTTGTAGCATTGCCAGTGAGGACATATTACTGCGGCAAAGATCATTTTGCTGGTAAAGTTGGGTTGAAAGTTGGGCATCTTACTGCTACACTTGTGGGGGAGCAGTGGTTGTAATAGTAGATGTTCATGCAGGAAATTTTGTGTATAAAACTATTGAATTGGGTATTGGGTATTTTTTGTCCTTAAATTGTTCAGCTTTCAATAAGTGATTGGATTTGGAAACCTGGAAGAAAATGTGTTCCTGACAAGTTTTGGATCCTTTCGAGTCCTTTGAGGTTTTCGTTTAGTTTCAGTGGATGCATTTTTGGTGTGGCTTTTTGTAAAATTTCTGTTGCCTTTAGAATCTCAGGGCATTTTTGCCATGTGCAAAGCCATGTAAGATTTGTAGTTGGACAAAGTTGGCAATTGTATTTTCTTATTTGTACAGAGTTTTTCAGGATTTTTCTGCTTATAGAGGTCCTGAGTATGAAGTCCTGAGCATGAAGTCTCTTTCCAATTTCCATGACTCCAACCATATGACCCACAGACTCATCACAACTCATCGTGAGAAGAAATTTAATTAATGTCAAAGAACGGAAAGACTCATATCCAACTTTCCGCATTACAAACAAAACTAAACCCAGTTTATGTTTCATCCAGGCATTCGAGTTCTGAATAAACAAATACTATGACAACCAAATGGTGATGCTTTCTAAAAATCCTGTCATTTCAATTTATTCACACTGCAGAGAACGCCTCTGCATTAAGGCCAAATGGTTTAGTTCTTATAAACATAAACTTGCAAATGGTTTGAGTTCTTACAAACGTACAAGTACTGCAATTCCAACACAGGAATGTGTCCAGTTAGAGCGATGGACCAATTGGTAATGTATTTACTTCTTTTGTACAGAATTTTTCAGGATTTTTCCGCTTATGGACGTCCTAAGTATTAAGTCCTGCAAACAGATTGCCTTCTTCCAATTTCCATCATTCCAAGCATAACCATATCCGAATTTAAGAATTACAAACAAAATATAACAAAACAAACTTCATTTATGATTCATCCCGACATTTGAGTTCTGAAAAACAAATTATCAAAAATGTCAATCAAATGCTGAATGTTTTCTAAAATCCTGTCATTCTAATTGCTCTTCATTACTAGAAAGACATTTGACGTTTACTGGGTAGAGTTTACAGCTAAAATTGGTATAAGAAAAGCAATATGATTTCCAAATCAGAATCAAAATATGGGCACCAATAGACGCAAACTGCTAAAAATTCAATAGCAGATTGCCCGGAAGGTGACCAATTGATGTTAGCAGAAGGGTCTCTTAAAGAAGGCTAAATCCTATGCCATTTCCACTTCTCTCCCCTTCTCAATTAAACAAAATATAATACATGAATGTTAAAGGTTCGGTAAGCAGATTAGTCAACAGGCGATTCAAGAAAATCTGGTACAACTAACGGCCGGTTAACCTCTAAATTGATTTTTTTTGATATAGCTACAGCCGTTTTGGCAATTCAAGGGTATTTATAATTTTCACACCCTTCTCTTGGCACATGCAGCCTCAAAGAACCAGGTGTAAAAAAGAAGTAAAACACCCAGAAAATGGAGAAAAAGATTCAGAAATCAAAACCCAGATGCTGGAGAAATGGACATTTTCTGAAACCCTAGCGGCTGTTGTGTTTATATACGGAGAGAAAAGGCCTACAGGAAGGAGCGAGGAGTGAGGAGAGATTTCAACCGCACATCTTGTGATCCAGGGTGGCGCAATTTATGCAGAAACATGTACCCTCATTTCTTTGTTTCTTCTTAGCTTGTTTGCCATTTACCCTTTTGTTCATCTTAGCTTATAACATAATTAATCTTTAACTATTGAATAGTTGAAGCAACGGTAATTAACGTTTGATAGTTAAGACAACAATGAAAAAAAGGATTAGTTAATATTCAATTTAACATTTAAGCTCCCTTCTAATATTATAAAATGATAATTTTTAAATCATAACTATTAGAAGATAAAATACGTGAATTCTATGAAAATTGATGTTATAACTTTACAAACACCACAATCAACGATCACTTGGTACTCGTGAAAAGTATAGAATTGGATCCTAGAGCAATTTCTCTAGATTGATTCTGGACAGTGGAGTTCATAATTACTATTAAATTGGTACATGAGAGATGCTTTAAATCTTGAAAGGATTGTTAACTCAACCCAGGAGAGATGGTACAGGACAAACTGTTCATGTAACTCTTACATTATTAAATACATAAACCAATACAGCTATTTTGAAGTCAGCATGCAAAAAATTGAAAATATTGAAGCCAAAAATTCTTAGTGTACGAGTTAGCAGTTGTTCGGAAGTTGATCATTGGCTTCAGGGATAGGCAACAAGAAAACTAAAAGGTAAAAGTTCAATTTACACATTATATTGCATGATTCATGAATCGATCCGCATAAATTTGTATTGGTACTCTTCTATGAAATACAATCTGCAACAGGACAGGAAATCCAGTGTCCTGTATTTTGAGTGTCATATCATAAACCTCATGCTTTAACCTAACTAAACAAAGCAAGCAAGCTAAGAATTAGGAAGTTCAAAACCTACCGAAGGGCAAAAAGATGCTGGTATATTAGTCTGCTATCTGTATTCGTTGGGTTTTCTTTGCTCTGGATGAGAGGGACTCCATCTTCCCTCAAAATTACTCGCTCTTCACATAAAGCTTTAACAACATCAACATATAATCAATGCTCCTGAAATTAGAAAAGATGTCATGAGAACAAGCTAAAGCTAAAATCAGATTGTAAGCAGCAGTAATACATTATCCACGAACTATTCTCTCAACTGCTAGAACTTGGTTTCATAGATTTCCTAGAGTTAAAATGATTGGAAATACCTACTACAACATGAATTTACCATTTAAAACATTTCAAGATGATGCCAAATATTTGATCTGATTGCAAGGAGAAGTTGATCATTTATTGACTGGGAAAATAATTTTCTTTTAGAAACAAATGATAAATCCCACTACATCTCAAAGAACTCTCGCGACCAGAACATCTGCTGTGTCATTCCAGAGCACAGGGACAACTCTTTGAGCAAGGATACGTCCCGTGTCATAACGGTTGTCAACAAAATGAATTGTTGGGCCAGAGTATCTAACCAAGCACAAAAGAAAGGAAAGATAAAGACGAGGAACATTTTTCCTATATACAATAATAAACAAATATGAAGAAAATGCTGAAAAGAATTTTAGATGACGTAAGTGAGAAAACACATGTAACATGAAGCACTTTGAAGTACCTAGCTCCAGAAGAAATCACTGCTTTATGCACTTTCATTCCATAATAGCTTTTGCCCCCAAATGCCGGAAGAAGTGATGGATGAATATTTACAATTGATCTGGGATAAGGTCTGATCAATTCTACAGGCATAAGCTTCAGACATCCTGCAAGAAGAATAAAATCAACTTCAAATTTCCTGATTAAGACATAACAGCTAATGTGCATGAGAGCTAAGTCTACCTCCAGAGATCTGAAAATACGGAAATGCATAGGAACTTTCTTACAGGCTTTACTCCATTGCTGGAATTAAGGTTGGGTAAATTTAAACCGATCCAATCTAAATCAATCCAAACCGCTTAATTAAATCGGTTTGGATTGGTTTGAAAAATTTTGGATCAATCTCTAAATTAATATTTTACAAACCGCTATTGTGGTTCAGGTTGTGAATTGGATTAATTTTAAACCACAAACCACTAAACCAAACCGCTTAAATAAGTATTGAATATATTTATTATTATTATATTATTATATTATAATTATATAATAAAATAATATATTAATTATTTTGTTAATATTATACGGCAAAATAATAGGTTTATTATTTTAAAATTGGATCGAAAAATAAACTAAAATATAAAATTTTATGTTTTAAATTTTATCCAAATTAATAAATTACTTTAATTTAAATTTAAGATTCAAACTGCGAATTTAAACCGATCCAAACCGTATTATACAATTTGTAATATTTCTTGTCTAAATTTTAAATCGCAATGTTTAGATCGGTTTGAAATTTTAAAATTTCAAACCGATCCAAACCGCCCACCCCTCCCTAGCTAGAGTATCTCATGAATTAGAAAGCTCAAATATACGCACAACATCCGGTCTTTTTGACAGAAATTGACAATTTTACCCCCACTGCATCACTTTTATCCAATGCATATGTTTACAAGTAACTATGCAATAGATTGATAGCAATAGTCACCCTTGATTGAAGATACACACAATAAACTCAGTAATTGGATAATGGTCCACCAAGTAATGACAAATTTTGCGAAGAAAAGTCTAACCTAAGAATAGCTACAAGATCACTTGAGACAAACCATTGGGTTCATCTTTACTTTGGGGGAACAAAATAACCGGGATGTGGTTATCTCTCCCATACTCTGCTCCACCACAACCTATCATATAGAGGAACATAGCATACACCAATAATTAATGCAAAATTCAAATTAAAAAAAAAAAAAGGACTTGTCAGTTAACTTTAACAGTCTATTTAGCTTCTCAACCATAATGTAAATAACCGAAGCAAACTTCAATTTTTATAGCATCACTTAATAAGATTGAATCCCAAGACAATCTGTAAAAATTTGCGACACTAATTTTGAAAACGCAAAGCAATTTAAGTCCATATTCACAAATTCAATACATAGAGACTAAAGAGAGGCTAACAATAATCTTGTTCCAGGAACTAAAACAACGAGGTGCGAAGACAACTATACCGTGCTTATTTGTGACAAAAACAACGACATCCCCATTAACTGTTCCACAACACAGGCGGCGTGAATCGACCGAAAATTCGACCCTTCACCGGAGATGAAAACCGCCAGTTTTTTCTTCATTATCACAGATTTCGAATCGTCATCCTCTGCGGCAACAACATTTTTCACTTTCTCTACGCTATTTATACGCTGTAATCTTCTGTAAGACCGTAATCTTTGCGGAGCCAAAAATTTGTGTGTTCTGAAAGAGATTGAGTTCTGAGATTAAACAAGACACAAAAGATATTAACTTTTGGGGATTTTGAATCGATGGAGTTGTGTTAGAGCAAGCCGCAGAGAGCAAGCTCTTAGCCCCCATCGAAAGAAAAGATAAGTGAAGCGAAGAACTGTATTGAAAGAGAGAGGGAGAGGAACATTTTTAATGAAAATAAATCTACATAGGGTATTTCAATTTTTTAATTTTAAATAATGCAATATTTATAAATTAAATAATAAAATAAATAATTATTATTTTAAAAATTAAATATAAAAGACTTTTATATATAGATTATCAACTAATAATATTATTTTAACAATAAATATAAAAAATAAAATAATTAAAACATAATTTTTTGTAAAAGTCTCGAGTGTTCTTTTGAGTAAATTAGAATCAGTTTCGCAGACTACAACTACACGAAGATCCAGGCCTCTTGGGGTTGGAGGTTGGGGTGATAAAAATATTTAAATTCGAGTCATACTAAAAAAAATTTAAATGATTCCTATTCGGAAATATTTGTATCATATTTAAAAGAATACAAATATGATAAAATTTAAAAAAAAATCTACATATATTACAATATAAATTCTATTTAAAAATGGTTTCCATAATTTTTGAATTGAATTCATATTATTAAAATATTAATAAAAAAATTTATAATATAAATTAAAATAATTATTTATAATTTTTAGTAGTATTTATAAATAATTAAGTCAATTTAATATAATATTATAAATTTTTATAAAAATAATAATAATAAATATTTAAATTTAATTCTAAATATTAAAAATATTTTTTTTCACATTATAATACTTAATAACTTTTGATTAGTAACTTGTGATATATTTATAAGTATATAAATTTATTATAAAGATTAAATTATTTAATAAATTATTATTATTTTAGTCATTTTTTCTATCATTATTATTTTTTATTTATATAAAATATCTATTTATATTTAACCAAAATTTGATGATAGTGTTGTAATAGTATTTAATTTTATATTTTTTTAGTTTTAATATATTATTTAAAATATTTAATTAAAATTATTTTTATATTTATTTTTATTATTTTATATTAAAATAGTGTATTTATATATTTGTTGTTATTTTTATTTTATTTTAAATTACTATATTTTTTAAAATTTTGAATACATTTACAAATTAGATTTTTATAAATATTTAAAATTTTATATTAAAAGTATCCGTACCGCATTTATGTCATATAAAAATTGAATATTTATGCAAATATAATAATTTTTTATTTAAATATTAATATTAAAAAATTTTAACTTTTAATATATAAATTATATCATATTTATTGACACCATAATTATATTATTTTAATTTCATCGAAATCCATAATTTCCGGTCTACGAGTTGCAACAAATTGCGACCCGTAACCGCGGTCAGAAGTTTCAACATTGCTACAGTCAACCCAAATCTTTAACATCACCATATTTAGAAAGCAGTCAACAATTTGAACGGTCGTGATTTGCGTACAAATTTGGCTCCACCACTCAATTTCTTCCAAAGTAAGAGTCCGCAGAAGATAATAGACACCTGTCTCTCTAAATTATAGAGAGAGAAATTCGAAACCTTCCAAAACCGAGTCAGAGGACCGCAATTCAGCCCGATCCGCCACCGAAACTAAAACCAAATTATAATGGAGGGGGTTGGGGCCCGACTGGGACGGTCCTCGACCCGGTACGGGCCGGCGACGGTGTTCAGCGGTCCGGTGAGGAAGTGGAAAAAGAGATGGATCCACGTTTCTTCGGCTAACAGCAACAATAACAATAGCAATCACTCTGATCAAAATCACAACGGCAGCAGTAACGGTAACAGTTCGACTGGTAACGCAAGTAACGGCTCGCATCTGTTGTTGTACAAGTGGACGCCGCTCTATCAACGGGACAACAATGGGAACAACAGTAACGGCAGCAGCAACGGCGGAGAGAAAGATTCTGGTAAGGATGATACGACGCCAGAGGAGCCGCCGAGGAAGAAATTCAAATACATTCCGGTATTTTTAAATGTTAAATGGCTGTTTCCTTTTTCTTGTATTTGCTGGAATTCAGATTTTTAGGTTTTGGGCTTCTTGGAAATTCAAACACATTTCGGTATTTAAATTGTAAATTGTTGTTTTCTTGTTCTGGGTTTTGTTTGAATTTGGTTTTCGTATGTGGGTTCTTGATGATTAGTTTTGGGGAGATCGAATTGGTTTGCAGATTTGTTCGTGTTCTTGTGAATTGCTTGATTTTTAGTGAAGGCTTTTTGTTTGAATTGTGATTTAGGGTTTATTTGTAGTTTAGATTGAGAAAAGAGTGGTCTTAGTGTGGTGGTTTAAAATTTTTGGAGAAACATGGAAACATTTTTGTTGGATTTTTGAATGGATATGTGGTTAGTTGATGATGAGAAATTGGCTTATGTGCTGTAGATTTAGAGATTACATGAAAGATTAGGGCTTTGAGTGCTCAAAGTTTTGGATGGGCCACATTAGAAAAATTTGAGTATGGGATACATTCTTTTGTTTGAAACTAGATTAGCATTTATTGTGTCTAAGTTTGAATTTGCAATAACCAATTATTTTTTTCCTTGCTTTTGATTGACTATAGTGAGTCACTTTCTTAGTATGTTTTGTGGTGCTTGGTAATAAGTACGATGCCTCAGGCCTGATTGTGTTGATTTGGACTTTTACTTTTCAGTTGAATTATTATACTTTGAAATTGATATATCATTAGGAGGACATCTTTCTATCCATGTGATACTAGCGATTTATTTGAGTTTAATTTCAGGTTTAAATATCCCTATCAATCAACTGCCTTTTAAATAGTTACTTTAAAATTGGTTACAAGTTTTGCATAAAAAATTTGACACAAGTTAAAATAGTGGATACATCAATCGTGCTGGAGACGTGATACCTTTCTAACTTTATCCAGTAGTTCTGCTTGGTTGATCTTGTTGGAATACCATTCACTAGCTAAGGGTGGTCATATTTTGTAATTAATGTATCATCTTACCTTAGCTTTAGTCTCACCCTCATTAATGTGTGTGTCTGCTGATGTGATATGGATCAGATTATGTTATTAACTATACTTTTTTCTTTTCTTGTTATTACAATTCGGGTTGGTATTATGTGATTATGACTTTATAGCCCTGCAAATACTGCCTGATGGAAGTAGTTGCTCTGTGTTTTTAGTGATTTCCTGGTAAAAGAAACATGGTCTATGAATGTGTCAGTTTTACATGGTGCAATGTGTCACAAAGTGATGATGCTATTTTAGGGCTAGTTTGCATTGTTGAGGAGTGAGGTCAAGTGATTGCATCTATTGTTTGCTAATTCTTTTTCTTGGTTGATAATGTGCTCTGTGAGTGGATGATAGTCTTGGCTGTTTGATAATGCAGATTGCTGTGATAGAGGAACAGAAAAGAGCTGCAGAAAATGAGGCTGAAGAGAATGCTGAGAATGAAGCTAGAACTACTGACACTGACCGAAGTGCAGCAGAGCCTGCTACCAGGACTGACTGTTTTGATGAAAAACCCGACATTAATGATGTACCAATGGAAGAAAAACAGGTGAATGGCTACCTATCTACCATTTCTTCAATCATAGTTTCCTTTTTAATCGTTCTTTCTTTGAGTGCCTGAAGTATTATTTTAACAAATGTCATTCATGCAGACTGATTTGTACTGATACTTATGTGGACTGATGTTTGAATTTGAAAGTGAGTGATACCGTGTAAGCAGACAATCTTAATTATAATGTTTTTTCACTTCAAAAGTGTTGGCCATGTTCTTTACCAAAAAGGAAACAGTATACGCATCTTAGAATATGATGTTCATCATGGAACAATTTTATGTTCGTTTCACCAGACCTCTAATTCTCTTTCAAACTCTTTGTTGTCTACTACTAGCCTCTGATCTCTTGACCTTCGTAACTAGTATGCATCCAGGTACATGTCTTACTATAGGCTGCGTCTAATACTCCTGGAACTTCAATTCTACCTCAGGAAAATGGGCAGCTAGTGCGACAGGATTTAAATGAAAGCTTGGATTTGAGTTTGGGCTTGAAAGCACATGATGGTGACTCCAATTCTAAAACCCTGATCAGTCCTGAGGTGAGAAGTTCACGTTAGTAAACTCAAGTAAATTAAGAGGCCTTTTTCGGGTTAAACTGCAGAGAATGTTAGAAGAAAAGGCCGCCTCTGTTTCATGATCGATAAAGAGATCCAATTTTTCTGCGGGCACATTAGGAGTTAGTTGAGTGACGTGATTGTGCTTCTAGTCATTAATTTGATTCTACAATATGGAACTGCTTGCAATTTGTACTGATTGTGTGGTGACACAATCTATTGACAATTGAACAATTGAATTTTTTCCTTCTTTAAATCTTTGGATACTACTCAAAGTGGACTCGCTGGACAAAGAAATTAATCTAGTTCCTCGTAGCGACTTTAGCTACAAATTGTTTGTGAACTTTGAATAATTGACTCTATATTTCTAATGCTGTCATTGTATTTGTGAGTCCAAATTAATTTTTATCGCCTGACTTTATAGGGAAAGCTTGTCCTCGAAATGGAGTGAATGAGTCTTGCTCTTTCTCTCCTGTAAATAATAAAGGACACTTACTTTCAATTCATATATTTCGTATTTCACCTTATTGATGATCCAAAAATAGGGCATATGTTTTCATATTATGTGCTCTTAATTAGTACTAAAACTTAAGAAAACATTATTAATATGAAAAAAATGAAAGAAAAAACAGTTACAGCTATCTGATTATAGTACCAACTTTTTTTAAAATAAAAAAACTCATCATTGTAAATATTAACTGATAATTTGGTTATAATACCAGATATTAAAAATATGGTATGCGGATAAAGGGCATTGGCTAGATTTTACATTAAAAATAGCAAGAGCATCCACTGAACGAATAGGAAAATTAAAGCTCAAAATACCGCATTTTATTGGACCCGACTAGCTGAGTAATCCTTTCAAATAGATTTACAATGCATAAAATTAAATCCTCAGTACCAATCAAATGTTTGGAACTTCAATCAAACAGTAAGGAATATACAACCCAACAACGAGGGGGACAAAGTTACCCCACCCCACGACACAAGAAATTAAGGAAACATTTTCATCATCATTCTTGTGCAACAGCAGCTTCTGTCTCCGAAAAATAATCGTGCCTGAAAGTAGGAAGAAATTATTATAAGCGGAAAACTCGCAATGAGGGCAACAACAATTAGGTAAACAGCACTGCATACAGATAGCAGCAAGAAAATCTTGAGAGCTTTTTCCTATTATATCACTCAAAAAACACAGTATAGCACATATACATAACTGAAATTCTCCTTTCAATTCTCACTATCTTGCACCCAAATTTTGAAAATTCGAAAAAAAAACAAAAGGAAATTATACCAAAATCAAGCATTCGGAGACTAGATTGAACATGAAAAATTTAAAACTACCTACTTTCCTTCCAATAACAAGAGAAGAAAAGTATTGTCCTTGTATGCATTTCAACTGAAGTAGGTAGTATGAATTTAATTTTATTTACCGTAACTTGCGTGAAAGCTGGTAGATCCCTGTTCCAGCCATTGCAACGTTTACAGAAAAAAGGTTCCAGTTTTTCTGTGTTCAATAATTAATGATAAGCACGGATTAAAATAAAAATAAGAAACTTAGACTAAAATGGTGTGCTGGAAAAATGACAATGGGATTGAGTGAGAGTGATTCAGCAAATCCACAGTTTTCTTTGTGTCAATTACTTTTATCCAGAGCTTATAATCATATCTACAATCAAACTTACCGGAGTGATAACAGTACTATAGCGTGACCAAATCAGTCCAGTGGCTGTAACCGCTGAATAAAACACGTACCAATGGTGAACAAAAGTGTAAGAACACTTCAACTTAGTGTAGCAAAAGAAATTGCTCAAAATGTAATAAAAAGATAAGACAGGTTCATAAAAATAAACAGAAAATGAGTGACATACCCATTTGTTGGGGATACGAAAGCTTTTCAGGTGGTTTAGAGAAGTCGGCAATATTTGCCACACTGATGCCCCATTTAAAAGTTGGAGCCCAAAAGTGAACTGCAATAAAACAGCTATTGTTGATTTTGAATAGACTGAGAATTTGACAAATGAAAACATAAATATTAACTTTAAAGATTACATCAGATAAATTACAAATAGACCATCCTTTCTCTAAGATAAACACGACCAAGCTTGAACTAGCATCATATCCTAACTTGTTCTTACTTGAAATGTTATTTCTAGTACCTCGCAAAATTCAAGTATTATCTCATTCTCGAATTCTAATATGTTGTGGATATGATAGCACGCTTAGTTGGACAGAATTAATGAGAAAAAAAGGATGCACTATTCTACCAAACTCAGTGAACCAAGTTCTTAAATAACTGGACAGAAAGAATAAGACTTATTGTAGCGAATGAATCAATTTTTTCTTGTAGACTTGTCTTTCATAAAAATTCATATGAACAAGCACCATACCTCAACTTGTTCTTACTTAAAATTCTATTTCTAGTTCCTCACATAATTCAATCATTATCTCATTTTCTCAGATTCTAATATGTTCTGGTTAAGACGGAAAGAGAAAGAAATGAGATGGAGTGGAAAAAGAATAGGGTAGAGATAGACTACGTTCCATGACTAATTGAAAGGAATTAACAAGAAAAAACGATCTACTGTTCTACCAAACTCATAGAACCAAGTTCTTCAATAATTGAACAGAAACACTAAGACCTATTGAAGCCAAAGAAAAAAAATTTCTTGTAACCTTGTTCTCCATAAAAATTTCAAATTTTATTTGAACATAAACAATTTTAAAACACGAGTACAGTGATCGAATCAAACCAAAACAAGGGTAAATAAAAGCTTCTATTACTTCCCTCCTCAGTGGATTCCAAATGAGAAACACACTAACAACCTTCTCCCCTCCATCCAATTCAACCAAACCAAAACAAGGGTAAATCTTCTTCTGCTCTTCCCTTTCACCCTCACCAATTACAGTCAAAATGTTCAATTCACAAAATTTCATAGATATCTGAACAGTTATTGAGAATTTCCAAATACCAATCGCATTTGTGACCATAAGTTTAAATAAAATTCAGTAATAAATTCAAAGACCATGGAAAATCAAACTATGTTTAAATAAAATTCAGTAATAAATTCAAAGACCATGGAAAATCAAACATCTCCGTATTTCCACTAACTCTATTCAAAGTTTTCAGCTTTCGATTTCAGTTTCAAATTGAGATTTGGCTGTAAAATAATTTTTATAACCACAGAAATACAAAAAGAAAACCACAATCAAAGTTTCGATTAGGTTTAAAGGAAGAAAACAGGTGAGTCAACTCACTGGTTTTTGGACCGGCCGGGTGATTCCACAGAGCTTTAAGCTTCGACGCAGCCATGAATTCAACTCTTCTCCAATCTCTCTCGTACGTGCGTGCGTGGGGGTGGGTTTGGTCAGCTCAGTTTAAAAATCTACGGCGATGTTTGGTCTCAATTCATGCGACGGGCAAGTACTTGGAGCTACTAGGAGCTATCAAATTCCGCCTTGCAGATAAAATGACAAATTTACCCCATATATAAGAAAAATAATATTTCCCCGTAAAAATAAAATTTATGATAAATATTAAAATTTTATCTTCCGAGTTTTTATTATTTGTAAAGTTAAGTTAAAATAAAAATAATAATAAATATTTTACTTAAATTTTTTATTCATAAATTCTCTTAATAATTAATGTGATGTAAGAGAATTTAATTTTGTTAAAATAGTACAAATTGTGACATCTAAAATCAACTGAACTGAATATTACCTTCTGACATTGGTGGATGAATACATTATGGTTACTTACAAACCCATCCCTGAGGTTTTGTGATTTAACATTTAAGGACAGGGTCTGGTGAATTTTACAATTCCATCCCTTCTGTTAGCTCCCCTCCAATTTCGTTTCACGGTTCAGGGCACAATAGTCAATCTGATCAATTTATTATCAAAGAACTAATAATATATTGAGAGTTTGATAAATTTGACCATTGTTTAAAAAATCTTTATAAAAGTATATATATTGAAGAAATCTGTGCAAAGTAAACCAAAATTTTAATTTTTAAACAAAAATGCTCTCAATGGTTAACACAAAAACCCAACCAAATTCATTTGAGAAATGACATCATTTCAATTTTTTTTTAATTTTTGGTCGAATTCAGGTGAAAATCCACATTTTTTAATAAGATTAAACTTGTTATTTTACGAATAAAACTTTACTAAAACTGGTGAGTTTATTTTAAAATAGTTTTGTTCATTTAAATATATACTTATTTGAACTTATTTATTAAAATTTTAAGAAATAAATTTGTAAATTATAAGTTATATGTGTTGAATTTGTATTAAATTAATAAAAATAAAGACCTAAAATAAATTATTAAAAAAATATTGGCCGAAAAATAAATTTTTCAAGCAAAGGGGCCTTATTCAATTTGTTGTCTGTTCTTGAAAATACCCTTTGGAGAATAGACAATTTGTCAATTCTCCAAAGTTACGTCCCCCTTTCTTTTTTTTAATTAAAATTAAAATATTATTTGGCTTTGCATAATTTTTTAGGATACATATGAGTATAAAATATAGATAATATAAATATTTTTATACTTATTTATTAATTGAGTGAAACTATTTAAAAATTAATTAAATAAGATTAAATGTTAAACGAATTGGAAAAGTTATAAATTATAATATATTCCAATTCTAATTTATGTAGTGTTACATACTTGAACTGAATGATATAAATGTCAACTCATTTATAACGAAGCACTTCTTAGAATCTTAAAAATATGATATAATTTTGTTAAATTTATAAATGAATTAATACAATATATTATTTCAATGATCAATTATGTCATAATATAAACAAATTTATACAATTAATAATTAAAAGCCTAAACTTAACATTATTATTAATAAGTAAGTAACATAAATCCAATACAATTAAGAATTATGTCATTTTATTCCGATAATTATGTTATTTTGTCATATTATTGACTAATTAATGTGTAATCAAATGTACACAACTTGACGATGATTGATAAGCCTCAAATGACAACGACAGCCGACTACTTTCTACCTGTGGTGATGACGTTATGACCTTTATGGGTTGTGGACCGCATAAGAGAAAAGCTGAACTATAGGCAAATAAGGCTATTAAGAAATATTTGTTTAGGGCACTCATTGAAGATGCAAGATATCCATTTTATGGGTACTTTGATCTACCATATGTTGCTTCAAGAGGTGGACACGCAGAGCCCTAATGAGCAAATGTTGTTTGAGGTGGGAGGGAGATATATCAAATTCTCCGAGATGGAGTTTTGTCTAATTATAGTCCTTAACTTTGGGCCTTTTCCAATTTACGAGGGCAGTAATAATCGGTTACTTAATTAGTATTTCAATGAATGTGTAGGATCAACTTTGGATGATGTAGATATTCTTTATTATGGTTTGAATTTTGATATTATTAATGATATTGATACAATAAAGTTGTCATTATATTATATCATAGATAGATTCTTGTCATAGAGGGGCACTAAATACTTATCTGACACTCGGCTATTGACAATTGTTGATAATCTCAAGGAATTTAATAAGTATTTGTGGGATGCCATTTCATGGCGTTGTACATACAAGGACTTTTGATATGTTGTGTTAGGCCAAGTCGAGACTTATAGAAAGAGGGTAAAGGTGCTAGCACTGAAGGGAAAGGAACATGTAAACAAATACAATGTAGATGGTTTTCCTTTAGCATTTTAGGTACACTATGTATTAAATATTGGTTTGATTGTAATTGGTTTCCCTTTTTATTTACTTTTAATCCTAAGTGGTTGATGTTATATAGATATGGATATTTGAGGTTGTACATTCCATTGGTCAGTCAGTTGCAAGTACCACCTAGAGTCGTATGCCTCACATATTGAACTAGAGGTCAACATTAAAGTAGGTTCATGGACAGCAAGTAGTAGACAAATTCAACACTACCATGGTAATGTATTAATAATGTGAATCTTATTTGTGTTTTTTCCATCTAAGAGTGACAATTAATGGAATATATTTGTTTCGCAGTCAAATTTAGTTATTATTAAATTGCATCTAATAGACGCTGAGTTTGCATAGTCTTATGTTGTTCGATTTTTTAATTTTGCTGGTGTACATGATAGTTAGTATAGGGGGTACACTACTGATTGATGATGATCCCCGAGGCCAAGGGGCATGTATAAAGAAGACAATGAAGGTAAGGATTGAAGAAATCTATAGCCTAATCATGCAACAAATTTAAAATTTCACCAAGCATCCCACACTTAAATTCACATATATCACTATATGTACAAAGAAAACAAGTTAGAGCTTTTATTAGTTACCTTTCTAACTTAAAGATTTGATGAACATCAAGCTCGAAACTCCTCAATTTACATCCTCCTTGCCTTTTGGAATCCATGGTTGAAATCTTAGGTGAGAGACAAAGCTATTCCAAGCTTTTTTCATCTTTATCTTGTTCATTTAAAATAAATTTAATCATATATATATATATTACACATTAGTACAATCTTATAATAAATCATTGATTATATACTTATCATGTAATTTATTATTATTCAGTAGCATTCGAAAATTAGTTTTTTAACTATTAATCTATACTAATGTCTTTATAATATAACTTTTATTGTCATCCATACTACTATCGTCTCATGATATTCACTAATAGTATTTAGTATACCTATTTTTTGATATTGTTGTTCAATCAATATCACATTCATAAAGAATGGCTTGGATAATTTCATTTAACTCTAAAATGAATTATTCGAACAATTTACATACATACTTTATAATATTGCATGAAGTAATAAAGGAAGTAGCATATGTTTCAATAAAGAATGCTTTCTTTTATTTATTAATGAAAGTTTAAAATAAGATCATAAGCTTTAAAATCAACAACACGAATAATTTTTAAGATATATGCTAATAATTTTTCACTTACACTAAAATTATTTACTATTGTATCTCATATATATCTTTTCAAGATTATAGTTTGGCTACTTCTATCCATCACTTTAGTCAGTAGGTCAGTTATATTATCTACTGCAGATATTTTTCATACCAGTATCTCCTTATTTTCAATAAATTCTCTCAAAATATAATATTTACGCTGAATATATTTAAACTTGTAATATACTCTAGGTTCTTTTTACCTCTATAATAGTTTTAGTGTTGTCATGAAATATGGCTATTGAACAACTCAAGCTAGAAATGACACTTAGTTCGAATACAAACTTTTGCATCTAAATAGTCTATTTTACTATTTTTAAAACGATAATATATTCAGATTTTATAATAGGCTTCGTTGTCGTCATTTGTCAGATCTGTATTGATCTTTATTTCATTTTTAAACTTACTTTACAGAGGTCTTATCGTGGATATATTATTTTAGTTCATTGATTTACAATGTTTGATATTGGAGAAATTGAGAGTATGACATGTGCAATGAAATTTTCATTTGATTGGGAAGATTTTATCCGGTAAAATTGCATTCAATTATATTCTTTATATATATTTAAGTTTGACTATTGTTACTTTTACTTCTAAGGACGCAGCTAGATGTTTTTGCAAGCTTCATTTTCTTTATATTCTAGTAATTAATGCGGTTGATTTTGGTTTTATATACTAATTTTGTTGTTGAATATTGATGTGATAAATATCTTTTCCAATTCTCAAATTTGAAGAAGAAAGCTATGATCTGAATATAAATAGAATTTGTTTTTATTGTTAAGCTAAGTTGGGATATTGAAGTAATATTTGCACTTTAGAGTCACAAAGTCTAAAAATTCTCAACTCACACAATAAGATCTATTCACAAAAAGGATAAAATTTTCCAATTCAATTTAAATTAAAACCCTTACCCAAACTTAGATAGAGTTGGCAAACTAATAAACAAATATAAATTTTATCTTATTCATATTTATATTAATTATTTAATTTTTTATTTGTGTTCGTATTTATATTCACTTACTCTGTCATTTATATTTTTTAAAAATATGAATATATTTATTTTTATTTTAGTAATTTTAAATATTTTAAATTTTATTTTATAATTAATAATTTTAAATACTTTAAATTTTATTTTTTAAACTAAATAAAAATTAGTAAAACTACAGTACCCCAATCAGTTATATTAGTAAACTAACCTACTAACCTAAAATTCTTCCAAAAATCAATATTATAACTTCGAACAAAACAAGCTAATAAAGCCGACAAAAAGTTTATAAACAACAACTCAATAAGTAAGAATAAAAACTTATAAATAAACTCAAAATTAAATACAAATTTAAATTTTATAAGTAATTATTTCATATTTTATGCTTTTTGATCAAAACAACATCATTTTAAAAAATGGATATCTATTTATTTATTTTACAATATTCATAAATATTTTCTTTTAATCACATCCTATTCGTTTTTAAAACAAATATTTATTTTATTTATTTTTAATATTGTACTCGTTTTTCTTAAAATCATAAATAAAAAAAGGGATAAATATCCACAGATATTGGTATCCATCAATAAAATTGCCCTCCCTAAACCGACAAGTATAAAACATTCTCTTCTGTAATAGAGAACCCATATTCTAAACAAACGCTTCTATCAAATAGTGACATAATGCTAAAAGAAATTTCTTAGTTCACACAAAATTGAAACCCATAGGGTCTAAATTTATAATATCTAAACCTGCCCCAATTTTCAATTTGGACCCCAACTTGACCCCCATATTCGTTTTAAGTATATTATTAAGGTTTATATCTGCTATAAATAAGGCTGGGGTGAGACAGAGAGACTCATAGGATTGAGAATTTTTATCATTCTTAGATGGCACTGGCAATACAAATGTTAAAAATCTTTAAATTCATAGGACTTCTCTCCAATTTATCATAGGATAGTTATGAGATTTAATAATATAATTAAAAATTATTTGAGTTTGGGTTCAAATTTAAAAATTTAACTCAGTTAAAAGTCAGGAGAGTTTGAGAATTATAAAATTTTTCTGTCCTGGCCCATTTATATAGTTCTTATTTTCTCTTTTTTTATATTTCTTAGAATACACAATTAATATTATAAAATAATTAAAAAATCCGTATAATATAAATTTGTGATATTATATTTTATAAAATTAAAATTAAAAATAAATATATTAATAATATATTTGTCAAAATTATTATACATCTTGAATAGTTTAATAATTTTTATTATTTATTTTATTAAATAATATTATCTTTCTCTTTATTTTAATAAGACAATACTAAATTTAATTAAATTATTCGTTTATAGTTAGCCAATCAAGAAAGTAAAATAATATATTTTTTAAAAAATATAAATAAAATAAAAATGTAACAATAATCATTTATATTTTAAACTTTTACATTATTATAAATGTTTTAATTATTTTAATAAACATTTTATTTTTATGATTTGGTTTTAAAAATTACAAATTATTTTATTTGAAATTAAAGAAGTAAAAGACAAATATTTATATTAGTTGATAGATCAATTAGTAATATTTTGCAAAAGGAGAACAAACATAAAAAAATATGACATTACTACTTGATGCTTATCCTCCCACATTGATGAATTTATAATTATTTAGTTACAATTTTATAATTACTTTTATTATAATTTTTAATTTATAAAAGTATAATAAAAAGTCAAAAATAATGATGAAAAATTAAAAAAATTATTCATGAATTCTATTTTATTTGAAATAAATTAATAAATAATAGTTACATAAATTTAGGTAATAAAGATGGTAGTTGTTTATTTTGTGTTTCTTAATGTTATTGTTCCTGATATGTTGATTTTTTATTAATTTACTGTTATGCATTTTACTTTTTTATTGTTTTGATTTACTTATATATAATTAATTAAATTAAAAAAAGAGAAATGTGATTGTATTGAAATACTAGAAATATAAATTATTTTTAAATGTGTATAATTTAAGAAGAATTTATATATTATATATTTTAAATTTTTTAATTTTTTATTTTTTAAAAGAAGATCTAATAGTATTTAAAATGTTGAACTCATTGATAAATAAATGACTAAAGTTGTTTAAAATTATAAAATTTAATTTAAAATAGACAAAATTAAATTAATGTTATTAAAAAAATTTGATCAAACGGAGTTTTATGGATACGAGTTGGGGATGGATTTGGCAGGTTAGAAAAGAGGATGAGTTGGCCTCAGCCTCGTTTCTTTTAAAGCAGAGGGAGGCGGGTTTGAAAATGAACTCACCCCAAACGAGGCGGGTTCGGTGATGACAAACCCCACCCCGAACCTGCACCATTGTCATTACCAACTGGTAGGGATGGATTTATCAAAATCAACAAAATACTGTTCTAAAATGTTAAAATGTAAAACCTTAGAGACCAAATTGTTAATAGCGCATTTACTATTATTTGCGGTACTTTTGGCTGAATATGCTATTCGACCTTTAGGCTTGCACAGAAACGGTGTCGGTTTAGGATCTATTGACCTCTCAGTTCGATTTTGATTGTAAACTGAACAGCTTGTCTTCAAAGCAACTTCATGGATTCACAAAGCCAAACTACTTCCCTTCAACGTCTTCAAAATGTCGAAAAGGTAACTAATGACACCGGTTTTAAAATTGAATTCCGAATTAAGGTGTAATGATCCGAAAGATTCTATTTTTCTCTTTACCTTCGCTGTTGTAATAGTAAAAACATCGTCTTTTGAATGTTTGCAGAGAGTGGTTAGGGTTTTGGAGCTTGCAGGTGCAGTCATGGAAGAGATGGCGAATCCAATGGGTCCCAGAAAAGAATTCATCAACAACCATTGCCGCGAGTTCATGCAATTGATCAAAGTCCGTTCCCTTTCTGCCCGAAATTTTAAATTTTTAAATTGATTTCAAATTTTCATCAGCTTTGATTAGTTAATTGGGAATTTAGGAGAAAGAATTTGTTTTTTGAGATAATTGAGGTAGACTTAGTCAAATTTTGCAACGCATGTGCTTCACAGTGCAGTAATTTTCGAGTTTCGTTGCTAAAGATTAATTATCAGTCAAGAAGTATGAAGGTGAACTGATGTTATGATTATTTAGAAAGAAAATGTGTTTGCTTGCTTTAATTTTTCATCTCACGAGTGAGTTAAAGAGATTGTATGGTTTATGGTTGGATTGTGGAAATTGATTTTTCCAGGATTAAGAATTTGGCATTATGTGTTTTCTTTCGCGAAATTAGGACATCCAAGTGACATTGCGGGAAGAGATCAAGAGTGCGTGTGAATACCGGCCCTTTGAGAAGTGTGATTATGCCGCAAGAATATCAAATGAGATCTGTTGCAAGAAGTTGGAATATGTCCTTTTGCAGTTGGAGGAGATGAAGCAGACCATTGAGGGATATCATGGTGCAGCTTGAAGAGCCACTTATGATAGCTTTTGTATGTGAGTTATAAGTTAATGCTGTTGATCGTTAGGGAGTCGTCTTTTCTGCAAGAGTGCATGAACAATCTGTATTGCATCTCTGAAGTTTTTGAACTCTGCAAGGATATGAAGATTGGATCATTTTGTTTTCATTGTAAGTTGCTCTATTAATGTAGGATAAAATTCTGATTTGCTTTAACACACAAGTCAACTAATTTGCTAGTTAGCAATACATGTTACCAAGTGCCTCATCACTCCAAGAATGAAATGAGTTTTATTTACAATAATGTCAATACTCTTTATGCTAAATTCAATTTTGTCATGAATGTTATTAACCTTGGTGGAATGACAAATACTACCCTATGGTTTCATTAAATGATAATTACCCCTGTTTTACATTTTGTGATAAAATTTTTTGATATTTAAAAGTTGTAGCAATTACTCCCTAGAGCCGATTTCATCCCTAAAAGAGTTTAAAAAAAAACAATAATAATTTTGTAATTTTATTGAAGTCCTTCATCGATTATTTATGTTCATTTTACTAAGAGTATAATAATAATTACATAATTTATTATTAGGGACATAATAGTAATTTTATTCTAAAATGAGGTTAAAATAACATTTTTGGGAGGGTTTTTGTCTTTTTGTAAAAGGGTATTTTTCATTCCCCTTATTAATAAGAATTCGTTGATAGTCGACATCAGTTTTGAGATGATTGTATATTGGCTGTTATGATTATTGAGCTTTGCCCTTACTAGCTTGCAAAATCTGTCCCCTCTTTCGCCTTTCCAAAATGTTTTACTTACAAGCTAAGAAAGTACAGTATACAGAAGAGAAGAATGTTTGAATTACAATGTGTGATAGTCTATCTAAATTTCCCATATAGCTTTAAGCATTATCACAGACGATCTTCTATATTCTAGATGCTACTGGAATATTGTCTTAGGAAGTGCTTGGAGCCCTGAACATGGTCATTGTATCTAAGTTCCTCACGCTGATTAGTTTCGGTGTTGTTCCTACCGTGGTGTGAAACCCGGCAGTCTCTATTGTAAGAATTTTTCTGATTGTGCGGACACATTGTAGGGTTGCGTGCCGGGGATCTTCGGCTGCCATGACCGCATAATCATTAGTCTTTCCATGGATATAGATTCATTGAAGAATGAGCACACCAAGATGCCTACAACGGAGAGAAGCAGTTTTTGGTGCAAATTCCCGTCTTTTTGTTCCAAAATTAGTAAATGAGTTATTTAAGAAAATATATGTAATTATTTTTAAATAATAAAAAAGTTTTCAAAATATGTAATCAAATATATTTTTTGTTATTTTTTAAAATTAAAAATAAGAAATAACTTTTGAAAATAATTAAACTTTCGTCATATACCCAATCCGTGATAACAACCAATTGGAATCCTAGAATGTTCTACGAGGATACATTCGGGAATATTGAGAAAAGAAGGGAATTTGAAGTCTTTTCATATCCATTTTCTATTTTTCACAAAATTGAAAAATAAAAGAAAGGAAAACAAAAAATGCAGGGCACCAAGTGCCACCAGTAAACCGATCGTTCTTCTACAGTAACTCTGAGTTGCACCATTATTTTCATCCTATTTTTCCGGCAGAACCCATATCCAGACCGCCGAGATCCAATGGCTCGTAGCGTTATTTTGTGGCTCCACGATTTAGGTTACTGCGGTCCAGCCAATGAACCCATCAAAACTCTCTTCACTTCCCCTGAATTTAAACTCACCAAATGATCCTTCCCTTCTGCCCCTAACAATTCTGTAACCTGCAACTGTAAGTATCTCTATTCATCTGTTTGTGTACGTCATTTTGTTCTTTTGGGTATATATTGATTTTGGGTTCTGTGGATTTTTTGACTTTTTTTTTTCTTTGGAAATATAGAAAAGATGTAACTTTGAGATTATATAAAACTTTAATTTTGGTATTTGTTGATGGTTAATGGAATTCCAATTATGTGTTTTGTTTTTAAGATAAAATATTTGGGTAATAAATTTTTAACCTTTTTATATTATTTACTTAAGAAATTTTTGTGTCATTTTTACTGTATAAGATAAATGGATAGTTGTTCTGATAAATATATTGTGCCTTTGTAGATGGTGCTGTGATGCCTTCATGGTTTGACATTCATGAGATTCCTGTGACTGGTGTAAGTCAATGCTACTTTATAGATCTTTCTTTTTTGGAATTTATATTGAAGAGTCTTCTTCTTGTTTGTTAACATTGTATTTTATAACGAAATGCTGCATTGAATTGAGTTGGATGGTAAAAGGAAAATTCATTGTTAAAAGTTGGTATTCTATATAATTATTTTCTGTATAGGAATGATCCGTTTGATATAGCATTGATTATACTCTGTTTTGAAGCTAAAGTAAAAAATGTGTTTGACAACACCAACTTTTAGTATAGTCTATTCATTTTTACATTAATGTTGTACATTTAGAGTTTTCATCCATACTATACCACAATGCCAAACAGAACATAATTTTAAATGGCATACAATGCCACCTCTGCTACGTGATCCCTTAGATCTTATTTTATGTTAGTGAATGTTGTTGAGGCATTTTTATTTAGACTGTCTTCTGCTGCTTATGGCTTGATTATGTTTGAAAGCTAAACTGGATACAACTGTACAAATTTTGGTTTAGCCAAAAGTTTAATCTGTGAAACATTCATCTTCACCCACAGTCATGAGTAATGGATCGTGGAGGCACACAATTAGATTCATTTGATCTTTGGAAAATTTTATTGTATTATTTTAATCTCTACCACAGTCTGTCTGGTGGCTGCTTTGTGATTTTCTGGTTCTTTGGTTTTCTCTTTTTTCAGTTTGTTTCTTAATTTCTCTCTGAAGTCAATGTCAGCATCTGCCGGAGTGCATGAGTATATTCCTTAATTTAAATTGACCTTTTCTTGAGCTTTTGCTGTTGTTCATTCTTTTATGATCATGTTTTCTTAATGCTAGTATAATGTGATGCAACGTTGCAAGCACTTTGAGGAATTTCCTAAGAATGTGTTAACTTGAGTTTGTTGGTCTGCTGGATGATGGGTTGAGAATCTGAGTTTTGTGTTGCTTATGTGCATCAGAATTCTCCAAAAGATGAAGCCAGTTTGCTCAAAGCAGTTCAGAATGTGCATGCAATGATCGACAGGGACGTAGCTGCTGGGACAGACCCTAATAGTATATTTGTATGAGGATTTAGTCAAGGAGGTCTCTCTCTCACACACACAGTTAGTCAACTACAATGTTATACTGCTTTTGTTTTTTTAAGCGCTTTGATGTGAAGAATTTTCTGCATGTGCCTTGACTTTAGCTAGTGTTCTCTTATACCCACGAACAGTCAGAGGTGCTGCAGCTTTTAGCAGATGGATTCCTTTTAATTCTTCTATGATAGAACGATTTACACAAGATGCAAGAAAGGTGCTTCTTGTCACCGACAGCAGTGGTGTCTGAATCATAATTTCAAAATCCTCTTCAAATTTGCAATGCCATATTTGTCTACTGGCTTTTGCTCTATGGTTCTGCTTTTGAAATTTTATTTGTGCAATGCTATTTTATTGTGTGGTTTAATAAGTTGACATCTCAAATCCTGTTGCAGACACTGATTCTTTGGTCTCATTGAATGTCTGACAGAAAATTATTGTTCGAAGCTGGGTGAGCAGTTCCCCCATTTCTTGAACAAGCTGGCGTAAGCTGCAAGTTTAAGGTATTAAACATAGTACAATCCCAAATTCTTTCTTGATTTTTTACTCTTTTCTAATCATCATCTATCAATAACCATGCAGGCTGATCCCAGTCTTGGACACTCTATAAGCAACGAGGAGCTCCAGAACCTCAAATCATGGATCAAGACTCATATGAGTAGTAGTTCTTCCTGGATGTTTTGCATATTGTTGGAATTGTGTCTGATTAATGTTACGGATAGTTGGAATAATTGATACTATTCAGACATCATGCAAATTGTGGTAATAATAACTTGAGAATTCACTGTTGATTTTCAAAAGTTAGTGCTTATCAAACACTTTTGCTGTCTACTTTCGCGGAATCATAATTCCCATACCAATCTTTATAGAGCAAGTGAATGACCGTTCTCTACGTTTTTTTGACCTAATTTTTCAATATATTCTCCTCTTTTTCTTTTAAAGTACTCGACATTTTACTGAGATTAGAGATTTATTCAATTAAGTTTGAGAAAAAATAATTATGGAGGTATTAGATAAAAATAAATGGAGGAGAAATGGTAATTTATCGTTATAGAACAGAAACTGGGTAATTTGTTGCCATGATATCTATTGGTAGGAGGCTGCAGAAGCTTGTGAGGCAAGCAAGATTAGTGACAGTGAAGACTAGCGAATGAGTCAAATATAATCCCAATCGCGTCTGCTAGAGGTTGACCAATGACCAGTTTACACCAAACCTAATTGAAACGTTGACGTATAGAGAAGGGAATAGAAGGATCACATCACTTCACGAACATAGTCACCAATTCTGCAGCAAACTGAACTAAACGAATGAATGAGATTTACTCACTGACAGAAGTATACCATCTGTCCTCGTAGGTCCTTCTAGCACGTTAACGCTACCCAATGTTCCTTATATCTACCCAAGAATATTATTCCACATATGAGTCCCTCTATTTTTACGTTCTTACAAATGATGATACAATTTATCGATTTTAACAAAATGAGTCACTATTGTCTATCATAATAACAAAATTTACCACGTGTAAATATTGAATTTTGACCATGATAAATTGATGCTATAACCAAATGTTGTGGTAACATGGATTAATTTTTTATTCATGTCAGATTCTTTTAAATTATAATATTTGAACATTTTATATTTATTATTTATAATATTTTTTAGTATTTAATATAATAATTAATGGGTATTTTTTTATGAATTTTAATATATTAAAAATTGTAAGTTACTATATATAAGTGAAGCACTAATTAACAAAATCTCTTTTACAAAACATATTCATGTAATGCAAATCAAATAATTATATTTGTATTCCCTACCATCCTTTTAAGTTGAGCCATACGGACAAATTTAGGGGTAGACACGTGTTTTGGATAAATTTAAGATAAAATTTTAAATTTATCAGTATATTACAATTTTAAAATAAGTCAATTGAATCCAATTTATTAAAATATCACAAATTAATTCAACTAAAACAATAAAATGAAGTTTAAAATGGTTTAAATTTGTGGTTTAAATTATACTATAAAATTAATAATACAATAATTAATTACTATTAATTTTATAATATCTTATTAACAAATAAAAAAATAATTTCATAAATAACTTTTTTATTTATTTCGTAAATAATTTTTTCTTTTTAATTATTAACAGATACTAAAAATAGAGGCAATCATGTATAATAATAATAATAATTTTTATAAGACAATATTATGTTGTTTAATTTATAATTTAGCAATTTGAAATTGATCTAATTTAGAATTTAAAATTGCAAAAATTGGTTTAAAAAATATTAATTTATGAATTGATTTCAAAAACTTTTAAATTAATCTAAATTACAAATTGTAGTAATTTGGATTATATCGGTTAAAAAATATTTACCCGTAAACAAACCTGTAGCGAACTCATTTTCTATAAATTGGTAAACTACATCTTTACAAACAAAACACAAAAGTATAAGGACTCGAATGCTATTATCCCTTCCCAAAACGTAAAAATAAAAGCTCATCAGCCTTTCAAAGTCCAAATCTCCCAGTCTTCATCTGATTCTCTCTCCCTCTCTCTCTTCTGAGTATCTCTTCATCATCTGAGCATCAACTATGAAGAAGCTATATCGGAAAGGCACCGTTCATCCGTCCCCGCCAGTAATATCCGACCACCTATCCTTCCTTCCGGCCACCATCCTCACGCTCACCGCGGCGCTCTCCCCAGAAGACAGGGAAGTCTTAGCTTATCTCATCTCTTGCTTCAACAACAACTTACCTGGAAACGTCCACCACAGGAAAAGCAAGAGCACCGGCGCCTCCGGAGGTGCCAGAGGTAACAACAACAGCAACAGCAGCTCCGATCATCCTCCTTTTTTCACTTGCGATTGTTTTAGGTGTTATATGAGCTACTGGGTCAAGTGGGATTCCTCTCCGAATCGTCAACTGATACATGAAATCATCGACGCTTTCGAAGACGAGTTGTTGCAGCAGAACAACAAGAGGATGAAGAACAGCAAAAAGGAGAAGAAAAGGAGAAGTGGGAATAACAACTCGGGCGAGTTGAAACGGATAACTAATAACAATAATCATCAGCTGTGTCCGGGAAAGAAATCGGCCGAGTCGGAATCTGTTGAAGAAAACAGTATCGACGTTACGGACGATGATGAAGGTGATCATCAGCATCAGCATCACGATGAAGAGGAAGAGAAAAGCTCATTGAGGAGTTTTATGAGTTTCATTGGAGAAAGGATTTGGGGTGTTTGGGGTTAAAGAATCTTCAAGAAAATGAAAATGGAAATGAAATTGAATTAAACAGGTGGGTTTAGTTTAAATTAGTTTTTTTTTAATCTATTTTCTTCCTTTTTTCCCCCTTTTTTTTTCTGTATATTACCCTTTTTAATGTAAAAATGGGTAGTTTAATCTTGAATCAAATCAAGATATAGTGTTCTTATTGCATGAATATAAACCAAATCTATCTTCAATTTTAGTATTGAGTGAGATTCGAATTTTTATTTTTCATTAATTGGTACATTTTCATGATTAGACAATAATTATCTTTAATGTGAGCGAGATTTGAATTTTTGATTTTAATTAATTGATATATTATATATGTTCGTAATTAGATAATTATGTGTTAAAATTAATTCATTGTGTTTTGGAGTTGGTATTGCCTATAATCCTTTTTTGAATGGCCAATCTAATTAGGGTTTGTTTACCAATTTAGTACTTTAGGGAGGAAAGTAGTGCAATGTGATGTTGCCATTAAATAATTCTTCAAAAAATTTTAAAAAAATCTAAAAAAAATTAGAAAACAGCATAGAATAATAGCATATTTGATATTATTAATTTTTGTTTAATTTTGAACTAAAATTATAAAAAAAATAATATTATTAATTTTTAATAAAATTTATTTTTTATTAATATTTAATATTCTTAATTTAAATATGTTTTAAAATATAAAACTATTTTTTTGTTATTTTTTAATTTCAGGAAAAATATAAAACGGGAAATCTTATAGTTGAACGGGGAAATTGTAGTCATGTTAGTTTGTCAGGTGACAAAAATTTGTTTCTAATTTCGGTGCTGGAAAATCCGGGAGCTAAATAAATAAATTATTGATATTTAGTATAGTGGTATTTTGGGAATTTGATGAAAAATGGGGTAAGGGTATTTTAGGTAATTGGGCAAAAATCATGGCAAGGTATGATTAGGTGTCGCAATAACGAGGTCGGCAAAAGCAAGGCTTATAATAAAGTAATGGGCCCCACTCGTCAGAACTTGAGTCCAAACTTCTTTTCGTTGTTCCCAAAGGGGCATTTTTTCTTTCCGTAATTTCTTGATAAATTCACCCGATTTGACAATTTTACCCCTCACCAATTATTGAGGTTTTATTAATAATTAATAATAATTTATAGTCATAATAATAATACTATAATAAGTTTTTTAATTAATTAATAATTCTTCCTTCTTTTTTTATGTATGCAGTGTTATTAAATTCAATATTTAACTTTAACTGATAATAATTTTTTTGCACAAATTTTTTAATTTATAAATGAGTTTTAATAAATAGTTTAATCACTTATTAAGATTATTATATTTAATAAATTATAATTTTTAATACACAAAAAATCATTCATTAATTATTATATTAAATATAAAAACTTATTATATATAAAAATATAGAAATTTTTACTTAGTGCCATTTGGTAAAACTCTTTATAAATATCTATTCATATAGTTGATGGTGTTATCATTTTAAGCAAATGTTAAGTGTCGGCATTTATGTTATTTATTTTATAATTAATTTTGTTTCTATTTCAAGCATGTATGAATAATTGTTACAAAAATTATTATTAAACTCAATTTATATTAAACAATTAAAATTTAATGCATGCTTATAGAAGCATGCATTATAACCTTACATATGCTTATCTAATCAATCTATCTCAATAATTCGTTTTTCCATACATGAACCAACTTATTTTACTTTGATCTATTATTTTATATGTACTATAATTTATATTTTGTGCATTAATTTTATAATATAAGACTTGTGATCAAGTGGGGTTTGTTTGGTCACACTTGAAAACGTTAAGGGAACAATAAAAAATAATTTAATTTAATAATATAATTTAGTTGATCAAGGTTGAAGGGTGTTTATCCTATTTGAAGTCCAAAAAGGAGAAGAATATCTTTAATTTTTAAAAAAAAATATCATAAAATTTTGTAATCTCATGATGGCTTTATGAAAAGAGAAAAAAGACTTATAAATCATTAAAACTCCGCAAATTTATTAATCCTATTATTTTTAAAAATATTTACAAAAATTTTAATTATAATATTTAATAAAAATAATATAATATATTTTATTTTTAAAATAATTTTAATTAATAAAGTATTAATATAATTATAATAAAAAATAAAAAATAATGTAATTAGTAAATTCTTTAAATCACATAAGATTTGTACTAGTATTTTTATTGTACATCCAATTAAATTTTAAGAGTTTCAAAGTTTTTTTTAATTATATTATTAATATAAAATTTTTCATAGATAAATTAAATTATGGTTTATCTTTACCGTGCGAATCTCTCAACCTTTTTGGGGCCATAAATATACAAGGAGGGGACAATTTGGCTCACGTCTCGGTGTCTCTTGCCCTCCCGTCACACGACGCAGTTTTGTAGATTCTTTCTATCATATGAGACATTCAATATACACATCCATCATTTTCCGTAAATTAAGGTGGTGGGTGGATATTAAAAATTTAGAGTAAAATTTAATAGCAAAGAGAATACAAAAATTACATTAATATTTCACATATCCCTCATTAATAAAAATATTATTAAATTATCGTATTATTTATTTAATACTATAATCGATATTTTATAATGCATGACAATATTGATCCGTACTATTAGATGCGAATATAAACGTCATTATATTAAATTAAAAAATAAAAAATTAGGTAAAAATTATCTAACAATATTCAATTAATATAATAATTATATATTATATTATTTAATAACACAAATTGATACTAAGAGTTGTCGTGAAGTCAACTTCAAGATTTATGAACACGAAAATTATAATTTTTAATTAAAAAATAATTTTTAAATTATATATCAAGAGTCATAGTTCCGTGATTTAGTACTTATTTGTGTTTGACTTTTAAACTAAGTTTAAATATGGAGACGGGTCAAATAGATATATAATTACAAAAAAATAAATAAATAAATAAAGGGTTCAAATTGTAAATACTTTCTTATCTATTATGTTTATAATTTTTTATTATGAATTAAGAATTTCAAATTTGACTTGTTTTAGAAATATAAACAACAAAACATAAATGGATATGAATACCACTTTTTTTTTTTCTTTGTACGAATGAGTAAAAGGGAATCCAAATCTAATTTTGTTTTCAAT
Source organism: Trichilia hirta (assembly GCA_035221805.1). Classification (NCBI taxonomy): domain Eukaryota; kingdom Viridiplantae; phylum Streptophyta; class Magnoliopsida; order Sapindales; family Meliaceae; genus Trichilia; species Trichilia hirta. The sequence continues at coordinate 7,705,754 of JAWDEX010000006.1, read as the reverse complement.
TTTGATTTACTTGACCCTTCAATCAAACA
>JAWDEX010000006.1:7679273-7691487 GCA_035221805.1 Trichilia hirta | reverse complement strand
TGAAAAAAATTTTCATTGGTTTCCTTTCATTTCTTTCTTATCATAAACTTAAAAAAAAAAAAAAAAAAAAAAAAATTTGCATTATTTAAAAATTTTATTAAAATTTTAAGCCATGTTTTTAGTGGTAAATACTTCTATAAATCAATCATCTTCTTACAAAAATATGTGTATATACAAGTAGCATTTACGCGCGAACAAATTCTACTTTGAAAAGTAATAACCCATTCACCGTGCAAATCAAATTATCAATTATCATCGATAAATATAAATTGGGTAAAATTTTTTGACAGTCTAGAGTAAATTCATTGCTTTGCAAGAAACCATCATAGATGCCCCAATTTCCAAGGTGGGAAAATTTGTTTCTAAATGTTAGGGTTTTTGCTTTGCTTGTAAAAAAAGTTATGTCAATCATTTTCTATTCATCAAAAGGACATGATTAACAAAATATCATCACCATGAAAAGGGCTTACGTTGTTCTTCTTCAGCTTGAGAAGAAGATATTATTTCATGCATTTGATACAAGTGGGAATAGTTGCTTTATAGCTACATGTGATTTAGAAAGAACGCATCTAGTTGTAATTCATCAATCATGGAAATATATATATTTCTCTTGAAACGATTTTGCCAGTGGTAAATTGATCATTTATTATACAATTACAAGCTAACATAACATACCCGTTAGGAAATCTCCTATTAGATTTTTAATTTATTGCATAAAATAATTTTTAAAGTTATTTATTACATTTTCTAATTACATAATGCATGAATGCTATCTTATTAAAATAAAATAAAATTTGAGAATCCCAAATTTAGGATGTTTACCATTACTCTTTTTATAATTCTAGAAATTAAATTTATTAACATAGTATATGTTTAATAACTTAATTATGAAATTTAATGATTTAGCGTTGAATGGAATCCTATTCTTTGAAATTGTTTAACTTTTGATTAATGTTTTAAATGGTTATTAGGAAAAATGAGATTAGAAAAGTGAGAGTGTGGTTTCGTACCGTTAGCATGTTCTCAAGTTCTATCATTTTATTCCAAAGCTAAGGAACATGAAATTGTTGGGAAAGGTATCTATGGTGATGGAGGAATTCTTAAAGAAAGAAAATATATATATACATATATATATATATATATATGTGCGTGCGTGTGTAAAATTTGTGATTAAAATTAGAAGAGAATCAACCATTTTGAAAAATTCCATTAATTGCTTGGAAGCCAGGCTCTACTTTAGTTAATGGGGTCAAGGTTGGCAAGAAATCTAAACATGGAATCATTCATGTTACGAAAGAAAATGTTCTATCTCTCTCTCTATTTTATCTATCTATTTATATAATTAAATTAAATTAATTTTAATAAACAATTAAATCCTTTTTATTTTTGCTATTCTATTTTTTGTATTTTTTTTCTCAATTTTCGTATTCAACATTCAACTTCATATTGACAATAATGTATCGATGGTATATAAATGAAACTATTTATCTTCGTTCTACAGGTTTGTTCTCTTTTTATTGCTTTTATATTTGATTATAAAAGTTTTTTATTTGATTTATTATTAATTTAGAGTTCTCATCTTTTAAGGACAGCTAGCGCACACACACACATATATATATATAATAAATCTTTTTTTTTTGCTTTACGGTGTGATTGGATGCATTTACCATGTGGGATTGGACTAAACTTACTTAATGGTCCTTCAAATGAATTTTAAAAGTTGGGCTTGAATTTGGTCCATATTGATTGTACAAAAGCCTTTTCTTATCATGTTGGGTTGAGTGATGCTACTAAATACAATAGACAAAATTCTGATGACCCTCCTCTTCATGGGCTTATCTGGGTTAATAACAACAAAAGAGAAAGAAAGAAGGGGCTTATATTTTCTGAGGATGAAAAAGGATTGGTCGAATTCTGGTGGACTGAAGTATTTGAAGAAAAATAAATAATGAAAATTTCAAAAAATAATATTTTGTATTTCAAAAAGACTAATTATAAGATTTAAAGTAATGTCAATGCATTTCTTATGTGAATGATGATAGCATGTGCTTCAATGAGAAGATTATTAGAATTGTTTTGTAAGTACTAAAACAAGATTTGCCAAACAAAATGATGGCAACAATATAAATATATTTTCAAAAACAAAACTATGGTGCATATGGTTCTACACATCCCTTTATTTTTTCCTAATTCTTTCATTATAAATTTTATTTTTGTTTATTGTAATTCATAATTTTCCATTATATATTTTATAAATTTAAAATTATAACGTAAAAAATTAAAAATTATAATTGAAGAGTTGAAAAAAAGTAAAAAGATATATCGTACATTCAATTGTGCTATAGTATGACCTAATTTTCAAATGGGGTCTTCTTGACTATAATTATAAATTAATCAAGTTAAGCAGTGTTTCCTAAATGGGATGTTTGATCTGCATTTCATCCAATACTTTAGTGTTTATAAGCTAATCATTGATTGTCAGACTAGCTCTTTTAATATTTGTGGCCCTAATTCGAACTTATAACCTAACCCATTTTTTTATAATGACCAGTCTTTAAACATTCCTTCAAGAATTTTTGAGATTCACTAAATTGACCTTAAATGGTTAATTAAAACAAAACGTTGCTATAGTTAAATTGTTGACCCATTTGGATTAAAATAACCAGCATACTTTTATTTAATGTTGATTATGTGCTGTTAATTGTATTAATTTATGATTGGTAATTGTAGACATTTTTTTCTTGAAGAACTGCAAGAAAAAGAAGCTACCGTTATTTTGGGAAAAGGGAATGAAAAGGGTACAAAGACAATCATACCCTTATAAAATTTTTGAATAATAATATTATATAGTGGGATATCCGCTACAAATGTATAATGTGTAGTGTGAAGTGAGCTTCACATACGTGAAAATGTATAAAAAAATAATATTAAAAATATAAGTTTTGCATACAAATGGATGTAAATGTAATTTAAATATATTATTATTATCGCTTAATTTATTATTTTTTAATTTTTTTAATTTTCTTTTACTTTTAAAAATATATGGAATATATTAAATAATATAATATTAGTACATTAATTCATATGATTGAATCATTTGTGTGTGCACGTGCGCACACTCGCGTGTATATATTGAAGCAAAGAATTTGTATTTTTAGCTTTTTACTATTATACAATAGGGGTAGTTTTAGTTTGAAAAAAAAAAAGAAGGGAAGAAGAAGAGAAAGACAAAGACTCTCTTATAAATTTTAGAAATGCCATTTATCATACAAATATTTTCTATGAATTTTAAAAATATTATTTACTATAATATTTGTGACAAATACCTTTATAATTTAAAAAAGTAATATGCACCATCTCTCAATAAAGATAAAAGACACTAAATTTTATCATATAAAATTTTAAAAATTTAAAATTATTAAATTAAGATATTAATTTTTTATTATATAAGTTTCTAAAAGTTTTAAATTATGAAATTAAAATATTAGTTTTTAGCATATAAGTTTGTAAAAGTTTAGGATTGTTAAAATAAGATATGGTTTATTTATTTATATCAAATAATTCATTTTTAATTTAATAAATTATTGAATTATTTTTTAAATATAAGTTTGAGGACCATACAAAATTGATAATTTATTAAAATAAATTATTGAATTATTTTTTAAAAGATAAAAGTATTTTAAATTTTCAATACTTATTCTCATCTACTTTTGTTTTTAATTACTAATTTTAATTATAATTTATTCGATATAATTTTTTTAATCAAATATAATATATTTAAGAATTTAGACCAAATATTTTATAAAAGATAAATAATTTATAATATTCTATCTATATATATTTATTATTATTCTAAATAATTTTTTTTTTATAATTTAAGATATTAAAATATATTTTAAATTATAGTGTTTCACTATATTTTATTAAATTAAATTTTATTAAAATTTTGTATTCGTTGTTATTACGTGTGGGGAGCAAGCAAGCAGCAAATTCCCATAAATACAAAGTGGTATGGCTTTTAAAGAATTTGGCCACGTGGCATCTTTCACACAAATATGTGTTTATTTAATATAGGCGCATTTTATATAATATTTAAGAGTGACATTTATCTTGTATTAATAATTTATAAATATAAAATTATAAATTAAAATTTTTATAATATTAAATATTATATTCGTCTATATATTTAATAAGTTAAATTCAAATATTTTAAAATATCATTTGTTAAATTTAAAATTAATAAATTTATTTTTGAAATATTATAAATTATAGATAAATTATAAATTACAATTTTAATTTAATTTAAATTATTAAATATGTTATATTTGAACAAAAAAATTAGATAAAATAAATTATAATTAAAATTAATGATAAAAAATAAAAGTGAATAAAAAACATTAAAAATGTTATATTTTTTTAAAAATAATTTAATAATTTTAAATTTTTAAAAATTTATACAATAAAAACTAATATTTTAATTTAATAATTTTAAACTTTTAAAAATTTCTATAATAAAATATCTTGTCTTTTAATATTCGTTATTTTATATGAATTATTATCAATATATTAATAAAAAATAAATTATATTTTTAAAAATTATAAGAGATATTTATTATAAATTTTATCAAAAAGTAAGGGATATTTGTGAAAAATGTATATTTTATTTTTATCATTTTTTTTTCTCCTGCAGGGATATTTTCGTTCTTTTGCTGCAAATTGATTTGCCTTGGATACGCATGTCTGCTTCATACCTCACCACCGACCTGGAAAAGAATTCATTTCCATAATTACCCTCAGATATTTCCAAAATTTCACCATTACTTTCAATAGTGCAGAAATTGGCGCGACGACGATGAGCAAACTCCGTTAAGCACCGCCACGCTTTGGTACTTAAATCACTAATCACCGTCCGATGCTTCCCGAGTCCGCTGGGTCCAGAAGTGGGACCCATCTCCATCATCCAAAAAGTGTGGGTTCCAAACGTGAAGAAGACGATGCATTCGTTGGGGGAGGTTGCATTGCATGTGATTTGAGAGTAAGGATATATAATTCATGGAGGCCCTTAAAGACGTGATGTAGACCGTTGATCTACCGTTAGAGTGAGAGTGGACCCACTTTAACCTTCCAATTTTGAAGAGATTTATCACTTATCACTCCTAATGTTTGAGATTTTATTACTTAGGTAACACTCTTTTAAAAAATTATCACTTTCCTCCCATAAATTAAGCGTTCCCTATAATTCTTCAAAAAAATTATAAAATATTACTCATTTATCCTTTTTAGTAGTTAAAAGGACATTTTAAATATTAAATACCTTTTAAAAAATTTTTATATTGTTTAATTGTTAAGAGAAGAAAATTTTTTTGCATTGACGAAAAGAATTTCAAATTTTAAATTTTTAATCATAAAACCTTTAGAAAAGTTAAATTGTCTAAAATATCTTCTTCTTTTTATTTTAAAACTTTTATTCTATTTTTCTCCTAACATAACTTTGAGAAAGTTATATATTCAAATAATTACAAAAAATTTTACTGAAAGTTACTAATAATAATCAAATAACTAATAATTTTTTTGAAAAAAATTTTACTCGTAAAAATTTTACTGTAAACACTTTAATTAAAACTTAATCAAAGGGATCCTTATTAATTATAAATAAATTAATAATATTTTATGACTTTATTGAAAAAGTTTGAGCGAATTAGAGATGATAATTCAGATAATTATATTGTATTTGTATCGTATCAACAAACTAATAATTTTTTTTGAGCCGATTTAAATTTGATTTATTTATTAATCATGTCAAAATTTTTTAATTCAAATACGATTTATTTATCAACCGTATTATCTGTCTATTAATCATGTTATCTATTTACTAAATAAGTGATATAACATAATACGATTGAATCATTTAATTCATTTAATTAATTAATATAAAATTTAATATTTTTAATTAATTATTTTTTAAAATATAAATTAAATATTAATAAATAATTTTTTATTTAAATATAATTATTCATTTAAATAATTATATTTTAACTTGTTATAAATAAATAAATAAATTTAAAAAATTAAATGTGAATTAAATACAATTATTAATCATACGACATAAATATGATTCAATTATTATTTATATCAAAATTTCTAAATTTAAATTTTTTTAATTTTATTAAATTTATATCAATAATTATATCGTAACCCAAATTACCCCCTTAAAGAAAATGTACATTTTAGAGGACAGTAATAATTTTGCAAAACAATGTTATCTAATTGATAATATGTTAAATTTAGATGAGTTAAGTGATAAATTTCTATCGTATTCTCTTACATTTGATTTGCCTTACCTTATTTTTCTTCATTATGCCAACTTCCCATGGGGACCAATTTTTATACGGTACGAAGACGATGTAACAGAAGACAGCATAATTCGTTAGATGCCAATATTTCCCAACTTAGAGAGGATTTTATAATTTTTATTAATTTTTTAAAATATTTTTTTAAGACAAAATTATAAATTAATTTATTATTATTTTTTATTTGAAAAAGGTTTGACTGGATATTATTAACTCCGACCCGGAGAAATCATTTCGCTCTACCAAATAGTTTAGAGATTTTATTCTAAGATTCGACCCATAGCTCCTATAATCTACTTTTAGAAAATCTTGACTGAAGTAAAGTAAATAGGATTGATTTTTCTTCATTATGTCTTAATTTTTTTCCTATACATAATTCTTCCCATAACCACCCACAATTATATGTTCTCTTTATAGAGAAGCAAAAGTCACAACTTATATACTAAAATTTTGTTAATTTATTATTTTATTTTATAAAAGTAATAACTCGAAAATTAATTTAAATATTAGAAAATTTTCGTCGAATAATCGATTTTTTTTTTCTGATTTTATTTTTTATTTTTGGAAATCCAAAAGCAATTACTGAAAAGAATTGTATGTTTGGTGCTTAGATATCAATCTAGATTTTCTTTGCATCATCAATATTTTTTTTTATATAATTTTAATCATGCTTCTCAAAATGTGTATTTAATCCAAATTAATTTGGTTCGTATACTGTTAAGATAAATAGTAGTTGTATTTAATTGTAACGATATTTGATAATATAGCATTGATGCTCATAATCGTTGGGGACAATAGCAGGAATAGGAGCAAGTGAATTGGGTTCCAGTTTTGCTGGTTGAACTTATTTGAATTAGATGCAAATAAATTGAAAAAAATGAACTAAATTTATTACAATATAATTTTTTAAAATTTAATCTCAAAATTAATTCAATAGTATTAAAGTGGGCCCAAAGTTAGATAAAGTTACTGAGAGGTAATTTATTTATAATAATTTTATTTTGGGAGAATGACAAATTTTTTCCGGTAATTTTTTGAAATAAATATTTCTTGTCAGTATGTTTACGGTAAAAACTTTTTATAATATCTTGAAATAATCAATAAATTTTTAACAAATACCCTCTTATATTTTGAGAAAATGAAAGGTACCCCTTTCGCTAAATAAAAATTTTTATATTTTTATTATACAAAATTTTTAATTTTTATTTTATAAATTTGTAAATTAAAATAACTATTTTTTATTAAAAATTATTTTAAATTTAATTTAAAATTTTAAAATTTTAATTTATAATACTTTATACTAAAAAATATATATAAATTAATTTTAAAAATAAAATTTCAAAATTTTTTTATTTAATATACATAAAAAGTTATGAATTTACTTTTACCTTGTAATTTTAAATTTTAAATTTATTTTTTGATTTTTAAAAATTAAATAAAATAAATTAAATGTTTTATTTGAATTATTCAATGACTATAATATTTTATAATATAAAAAATTTAATTTATAATTTTATATTCATAAATACATTCAAAAAATTTATTAAATATAAATAAAAATTATAAATTAATTTTTTATTTTATAATAATTTATGCTAAAAAAATTAAAATTTAATTTTTAAAAATTAAATTTAAAATATTTTTATTTTATATTCATAAAAATTTATGAAATTTTTTTATTTTATAATTTAAATTTATAAAATTTATAATTTTATATTTATATTTAACAAATTTCTTATAAAAATATTTATAAATATAAAATTATAATTATTTTTTTTAATGTATAAAGTATTATAACTAATCAATAATTGTAATACTCAGTATTTAAATATAAGGGCACTTTTGTCATTTCATTGAATCAAGGACATTTTTGTAATTTTAAAAATTTATTTTGGGGTGATATTATTGATTAAATAAAACTGTATTAATATATATTAGGTATTTTAAGAGTTTTTGGATGAAATTGATTAAGTTTAAGAAAATTTATTACGAGGCACCTTTTTTGCGAACATGAGTTCTCGAGTTATATTTCTATTGATTGAGAAATCAAATTAATGAGCAATTTATTTTTATTAAAAGAGAATAAAAATAAGATCATATAGAAAAAAAGTAGTAAAATCAAAATTTGAATAAAAGAGAAACAGTGATAGAGATAGACTATAAACCTAAATGATATTTTTCAAGAATTAGAGTGATGATTTTCACATGATATAAATGATATTTTTCAAATATCAACACAAAATTAAAGGTAACGGCACCTAAACTAAAGATATTAATACCTTTAAGAAAGGTGTCAATACTTTCTTATAAAAATCACGTATAACTCTATTTTTTATATAATTTATAGTATTTTAATTATATCTTAAGCTATAAAAATCTAATATAGATGATTCTTGATACGTTAGAAAGTTAACTTAATTATATACAATTTTTATGTTGATCACTTTCCTTGATTAAGCCATTTTCTAATTTAAAATAGAGAATTTTTAGAATATATATGATGATAGTGTGATTCTAATCACTTTTTAGTTTCTAAGTCATAATGTTTTATAGAAAAATTCATATTGATTAATTTTTAAACCATGAAAAAGTTAAGATAATTATCTACAATTTTTATATTTATCATTAGACCTGAATTGTTCATTTAGAGGGTTAAAATTAAAGATAAAAAAGAATATTACAAAGAAAGTTATAATAGACCCAAAATATCGACACCTTTATACAGAAAGAGTAAAGGTATCAATATCTTTATCAAAAGTATCGATACTTTTACCAAAGGTGTCAAAATTTAGGTTAGAAAATAAGTATTTTGAAAAGGTATCAACATTCAGACTAAAAAGGTGTCGTTACTCAAGTCAAAAGTATCAATACTTTTATCAGAAAATGATTATTTTAAGAAAAATTTAATACTTAAACTAAAGTTATTGATATTTAGACTAAAGATGCTGACACCCTAACTAAAGATGTTAATATTTAGATGAAAGTATTAATATTTTTTGATGAAAAATTGCGTTATGATTGTAGAAAACAAATATCTAGCTTATAAAAAGACTATTTTGTCTAATTTAAATGCTTTCTTCTTCATTGTTTCCATATTTTCAAAGTTAAAATAGTCTTTATAAGCCTATTCTCATGTATATAAAATTAAATTGATAAAATTATTTTATTTCTTCTTCTCTATCTGTCATTTCGCTTTCAGTTTTGAGAGAATTAATACACAATGCCTATCTATTTTATTTTTTTTTTAATTTTTTTATTATTTAATTGATTAAATCCCTATTTCTTGTTATAAAACCATACTATCCAACACTCTTTACATATAACAAGTAATATTTTCATATTTAACCATAGATTTAAGTGAAAAAGAGAAGTTAGGGTTTATAGCAATTTCAAGTTTTTCTTATTAGAGCAATCACTCAATATTTTTAAGTTAGAAGCAACCTATTGATAAAATTTTTAACACATTTTAAATTTAATTTGTAGGTTAACTGAAGTTGAAACTTAAGATTTGCTATCTATTTAGAGTATTTTAGGATTTAAGTTTTAATTGATTAATTGAGTATGAATTTAAAGGATTTAGTTAGAAAATTTTAAATTAGAGGTTAGAATAAAACTATAGTTTTGATAAGAAATAAGTAGACCGGTATAGTTTACTAGTACTATTTATTCAAATATAGATTATATTAAATTTTATTTAATATATAAAATTTATGAAATTATTATTATATGTATGTTTTAGGTATTCAAGAACCAAGCATCATATAATATTCATTTTTTAAATCAAGGGCAATTTTGTTATTTTATTTTCTAGCGGTATTTTTGTTATTATATAAAATTCAGATTTGGGTGCCTATTGTTCCTTTTTTAATTTATTTACTATTTTTAAATTAGCTTATTTGGTGATCTGAAAGAATTTGAGAAAGATTAGTGCGATTAAAAATTTTTAGCTATAAGATCTATTTTGCACACCTGAGCTTTAAATGTAAATTTCTATTAATTGGAGAATCCAATTTGTAATCTGTTTGTTTTTGACGAAAAGATTCAAAATTCTATAAAATTAAATTTTAGATAAATCAGAGTTTGGATGAGAGAGAAATAAAGTCGCAAAGTGAAAAGTAAAAAAATCAGAATAACATAAAATGCCTTACTATAACGAGAAAATTTTTTGTTGCAGCTAGAAAGCAGTCAGCTGTAGCGAGAAAAAACCTGCTGTAGCGAGTTCCTGACTCTTTTTGCACATCTGACCTTCAAATACGAATTTTCGTCAATTAAAAAATTCGATTGACAAGCCATTTTTTTCAATAAAAGCTAACAAAATAAGGATTCTATTAAAATAAATTTTAACCAAATATGAGTTAATCTAATAGAGAAATAATGATAGTAAGTGCAAGATACAAATCAATCCTTTTAGGCTTTAAAAATAAAATTTTCATTTTTATCCCTTTCTTATATTCTCTTCATTCTTAATTTATAATGGCAATATTGACTTTTTACCTCTATTATAAATGATTCCAATGTCCAAAATCATTCTTCTTCTTCTTCTTCTTTTCCCGTAACATTTTCTTCTCTCTTTCTCTTTAAACTACTCATTCTTTCTTATTAAAGAACTCAAATTTCTTCAATTTCTCACTCAAATCAACTTATTTTTATCATTTTAGAGCTTTTTAATCAATTAATTTCATATGTTAATTATCATTTTTGAAATTAGAAGAGAAATAGAAGCTAGGGTTTATGAAAAAATTTGAAAATTTTCTTTTTGATCAATAATTGGGCAGAAATAAGATTTTTTCAAGCTAGAAATAATTTTTTTGTAAGATTTTTAACTAGTTTTAAATTTGAATTTGTATTTTAAATGAAAATTAGAGTTCAAGGTCATTAAATTAAGGAAATTTTAGAATTTAAGCTTAAATTAGGTCAAATTGAGTTTGCATTTGAAGAATTGACTTAAAAAATATTAAATTAGAAGGTAGAATGGTTCAAAATGAGGTTTGAATAAAAAATAAGATGAAGTTAAAATTCACAATTACTGTTTATAATTACTATTTATCCAAATATAGGTTTCTTCAAAAGTCACTACTTAATCATTCGACTTGCATTTGAATAAGGTTTAAAAGATATGTGAATGGCTATGGAATTTTATAACACTCTTTTTTCAAATCAAGCGAATTTTGTCATTTTACCTTTTAGGGATATTTTTGTTATTCTATAAAATTCATATTTAGGTGTCTAATTTCTCTTTTTAATCAATTTATTAATTGTACATTAGCTTAATTTGTGATCTGAAAGGATTTAGAAAAATTTTAGAGCGATTATAAAATTTTGGTCATGAGGTCTTTTTTGCACACCTTAAATTCAAGTGTGAATTTCTCTTAATTAAAAAATCTAATTTGAAAATTATTTGCTTTAAATGAAAATAGACAAATTCGAAATTTTATAGAATCAAATTTTAGGTAAATCGAAGTTCGGACTAGAGAGTAACAAAAATCGTAAAGTAGAAAGTAGAAGACTTGAAAAGCAAAAAGAAATCCTGTTACTGTGAGAAAACAGTCCGCTGCAGCAAAAATTATAGCGAGACATCTCGCTATAGCGAGCCTGACTCTTTCTTTACGTACTGTACCTTCAAATGCGATTTTATATTGATCAAAAAGTCTGATTGACGATTCATTTTTTTTAATGAAAGCTAATGGAACAAGGATTCTATTGAAATCAATATCAACCAATTCTGGATTAAACTGAAAAATTATTAAAGGTAGCAAGTAAGAGGTCTAAAATCAATCACTTAAGCCTTTGGAAATGAAATTTTCATTTTATCCCTTTTTTATTTCCTCTTTATTCTTAATCTCTAAGGGTAATATGGACTTTTT
>JAWDEX010000006.1:7665863-7679173 GCA_035221805.1 Trichilia hirta | reverse complement strand
CAGAAATTGGTTTTCAGAATACAGAGTCTTTATTTTTACTATCAAGACAAACAATCACAAGGAGTTTTCCTCCTGAATGTGTGAATTGATTTTAGAAAGTGCATGAACTGATTCAAAAACATGAGTAGTTCTGTAAGAAAATAAAAAAGAGGAACAAGTTTTCATGAATCTTTCAAAACAGTGATAGAATCAGAACAATCCCGGACGAGTTTTTGGACAAATCAATGATCAAATTACAGGTTTCCATTCCAAACGTCGTAGTTTCTCAAAACAGAGGTGAGAACAGAGAGATTTTCCTGAAATCAGAGGTAAAAAAGCATACTACTACCAAAAAAACAGAGCAACAAGTATCGTTATTTGGTTTAATGGTTTCAAGAGTTGGATGAAAATGAAGAGAAAATTCAGTTGAAATGTGGGAAAAAGAAAAATAAGAAGGGTTCTAATTTTCACGACTGTGTCTAATAGGATCAGTAAGAGATTAGGTCATTTGGCAGTAGAAATATGAATTCAAAGGCAGAGAATTCAGGGGTGTCTTGTGAACTCTTGGTTCAATTTGGAAACCAAGACTTTATTTTTTGAGAAAAGACTCGCCTTTTTTCTCGGCCGTATCCAACTCCTCTGTTTTCAGTTAGTGTTTTTGTTGTTTCCTTTTGCCATCATTAATGCTGAGTGGGCGCAGTGACAACATTTTCATGGGTCTCCTTTCATTTCTTTCTTATCATAAGCTTTAACAAAAACTCACAAAAAATAACCTTGCATTATTTAGAAACCATGCTTTTGACTGTAAGTTCTCCTGCAAATCAGTCATCTTCCTGAAAAGTTATGTTCAATACAATTTACACGTGGGCAAATTCTGTTTCGAAAAGTGGCAACTCATTCGCCGTGCAAATGGGATCATCAATTATTGTTGGTAAAGTCTGAATTCTGTGAAATTTTTTAACAGTTTCGAGTAAATTCTCTGTTTTGTAAGGCGGGAAAAATTGTTCAGTTTTTTGCTTCGCTTGCAAAAAAGTTTTGTTAATCATTTTTTGATCATGAAAAGGACATGAATAACAGAAGATCATTACCATGAAAAGAGCTTAAGCTCCTCCTCTTCATCTTCAGAAGAAGATATTATTTCATGCTTTTGGGTACAAGTGGGAATCCTTGCTTTGAGGCTACATGTGATTCACAAATGACACATCTGGCTGTGATTCATCAATCATGGAAAACTATATTTCCCTTAAAAGCTTTAGCAAGTGGTAATTGATCATTTATTATATGAGTTTACAAATCATAGTCATTGTCAGTCTCGTTAATGGGTTAATTTATCAATATATTCTCTTAAAAGTAGTGTAAAAAGTCTAATATTCAAACTTCATTTTTGTTTGTGCGAGAATATATACATATGTGTGCGTGTGTGTGGGAGCGCGCCGAGCGCACGCGCATATGCGCACGTACGTATGCACATGCGCTAGAATTATTGGATAAAATTTTTTAAAATAATATAAAATATCTCAAGTTTATATTTTATTTTTAACAATGTAGCTTTAAAATATAATAATTTAGTGTTATTATGCATGCATTAGTGTGTGTATTGTCGAGTTGTGATGATAAAATTTGTTAAAATAGTATAAAAAATTAAAATTAAAATTTTATTTTTAATAACTTAGCTTTGGAATTTAACAATTTGGCATTGAATTGAATCTTATTCTTTGGAAAAATTTTCTTTTGATTAATGTTTTAAACGATTATTAAAAATGAGATTTGAAAAATGGAAAGTCCATTATTGTACGTTTAAGCATATACTAAACTATATTTTAAAACTAAGGAACATGAAATTGTTAAGAAAGGTATCTATGGTGATTGAGGAATTCTTTTAAAAAAAAATATTATCTACGTATGTCAATTTGTGATTAAAATTAAAAGAGAATCAATATTTAAATAAAAACCCCATAAATTGCTTGGAAGCTAGGTTCTCTTTTGTTAATGGGGTCAAGGTAGACAAAAATTCTAAGCATAGAATCATTCATGTTGTAAAAGAGAAGTTTCAAAATACTAATAATAAGATTGGTCTTTTAAAGATAGCCGTGAAAGAATGAGAGACTTAATATTTATTTATTGTTAAGATGCTCATGCTTGGTTTTAAAAATAAAGTTAAAAAATATTTGATAGCAATTATTTTTTTAGAATTTATATAATTTTATATTAATATTTAATATCTAAATTTTTTTCTAAAAATAGTTGTAGTTTTTAAACTATCTTACCACAATATTGAATAGATCTTAGGATATGTAAAATGTAAAAAAAATAATATGAAAACATTATATAAAAGAGAAAATGAAAACTCTAATTTCATACATTTGCTTGCAAGTTGTTTGGGCTTTTAAATGTCAGCAATAAATATGAAAATCCAATGTTTTTTCTTTATATACATAATAATATATAGGAGATGTGGTTGTAACAAAGTGCTATGTTAATTTTTGTAAGTCCTCTTTTAATTAATAATTAAACAAAATAATTGATAGTTATGAAGTGTTAATTAGCAAAATCAAAAGCTTTATTATTTTTTTTTTCTTTCTTTAGAGTGTTATTGGAAGCATTGGCCATGTGGGATTGGACTGAACTTCCTCATAGGGCCTTTAAATGAAATTTAAAAATTGGGCTTCAATAAATTCCATATGGGTTATTGTGATTATGCGTTTAAAGAAAAATAAAGCATGAAAATCGAAAATTAAATATATTATTTGGACATAAATAATTATGAGATTTAAAATAATGTCAATGCATTTCTTATATGAATCATGATGAAGAGATAAAAGGCATAACCTACAATACATGGAATAGAATTAGCATGTGCTTCAAGGAGAAAATGATTAGAATTGTTTTTAAGTACTAAAACAGGATTTGCCCAAACCATTTTTGTTTTATGTGATAAAACTAAAGAAAACAAAACATCACCACCTACTTCTTTTGTACCAAAAGACTTGAAAACGATGGCAATAATATAAATATGTTTTTAAAAAACAATTTTCAAAAGCAAAATTGTGGTACATATGGATGTATACATCCCTTCATTTTTTTTTCATAATTTCTTTAATTATAATTTTTATTTTTTTTCGGTTTACTTTATAATTTTACATTATATATTTTATAAATTAAAAATTAGAATAAAAAAATTAAAAAATTATAATTAAAGAGTTGAAAAAAATGTATCGTACATTTGATTGGACCATACCATAACCTAATTTTCAAAAAGGGTCTCACTAGTACTCAAATCTCATTGACTATAACTATAAATTAATCTAGTTAGTAAGCGCTTCCTATACGGGATATTTGGAAGCTAATCGTGGCAGGGAATGACAAAATAGCCCTTTCAATATTTCATATTTGTGGCCCGTAATTAGAACTTTTAACCTAACCCATTTTTTAATAATGACCCAATTGATTCACTAAATTGACCCTAAATGGTTAAAAAAAACACGTGGCTACAGTATCAAATTGCTGACACTCTTGCATTAAATTGACCAACACCCTTTCTATTTATTGTTGATAATATGCTGTTAATTGTATTAATTTATGATTGCTAATTTTATACCGGTTGTTCAATTGTGTATATTTCGTTCTTTGAGAACAATGAGGAAAACATGCTACCGTTATTCTCGGGGAAAGGGAAAGAAAAGTGGAAAGACAATCATACCCTCATAAAATTTTTAAATAATAGTCCTCTGTCCTGAATAATTGATTAATTTTTCTCGTACTAATTTAAAAAAATATAATTTATTTGTGGTTAGCGAGTATTAAAATGGGCTTTAGAAGCAGAAAAAATATATACAAAAATAATATTAAAAAGAAAATTTTTCAACTGATATAAATTAGTGTAATTAATATTATTTATTTTATATTATTATTATATAATTTATTATTTTTTTGTTTTCATAAATATATAAAATATATAAATAATAATATAATTTTAATATATCGATTTATATTATTGAGTTTGTGTTAAAAAAATTGTTTATATATATATATAATTTTTTTGAAATAAGTAATTTGCCTGCTTAGCTTTTCTATACTATAAAATAGGGGCAGTTCAGCGAAAACAAAATCACATTATATTTTTTGCTATTTTATTCCTATGCAGGGATATTTTCGTCCTTTTACTATAATTCGAATAACCTTGGATACGCATGTCTGCGTCATCCCTCACCACCGACTTAGAAAAGATTTCATTTCCATAATTACCCTCAAATTTTTCCAAATTTCGATCATTACTCTCAAGACTGCTGAAAATGGCGCGGCAATTACGAACGAACTCCGTCAAACGCCGCCTCGCTTCGATATTCAAATCACTAATCACCGTCCGATCCTTCAGGGGGCGGCTGGGTCCACCTGTGGGACCCATTCTATCATTCAAAAGTGTGGGCTCCATGCGCAAATCATGACGATGGATACGTGGGGGAGGGTGGCATTGCATATGGTTAGCCTAAGTGTATATAATTCACGGAGGTCCTTAAAGAAGTGATGTGGACCGTTGATCTACCATAGGACTGGGAGTGGGGTCAGTGGATCCCACTTGAACCTTCCGAATTTTCAGATATTTATCGTTTATCACCCCTCAGGTTTAGATTTTATTATTTGGATAGTATTTTTTAAAACATTATCACTTATCTCCCTCAAAGTGACATTTAATAAAATTATAAATAAAATTACTTATTTATCCTTAGAGTATGAATCATCACTTTAAAATTTAGTGCCCATTTGGTTTAACTTTTTTCGATAAAAAAGACTTTTAACATTAAAAATTCTTTTTAAAGTCTTTTTATATCATTTAATTATCACTAAAAATGAGTTTTAAACTATTAAACTGTTATTTTTTATTAAAACAAGTTTAAATATTGAGTTATGACAATATAAATTTTTAAATTCTTATAAAATTAAATTATTTAAAATATCATTATTTTATTTAAAAATTTTTATTTTATTTCTCTTTTCATACAATTTAATTAAAAAAATTACATGATTTTTATTAATGTTGTTATTCATAACAATCTAAAATTAATATCATTTTGTTAAAAATTATAATTAAAAAAACTTTTAAAAATTTATTTTAAAAAATTCTATTTGAAAAGCTCAATCCAATACACTTTTATTAATTATGAATAAATTCTTGAGAATAAATTAGTAATATTTTATAACATCACTAAAGGAGTTTGAGGGGATATAAATCTTAGAGGAGATAATTAATAAATTTTTTTAAAATATTATTTAAATTATAATATCCTAAACCTAAGGGATGTAAGTGATAAATTTCCTTTCAATGGGCCGGTATTTTGATAGGATAATCTGACGTTTGATTTGTCTAATCTAGTTCTTTACGTTTTGCAGTGCGAAGCACACTAATTTTCTGCCAACCCGATCTATGTTAATATAACCGGACCCATTTTCTGTGCAAATGCCAACTTCCCTGGGGGACCAATTTTTGTACGGTTTAGTCCAAATTTCGCTTGCGAAACTTCATTTAGAATTAAAATTTTTGAATTTTTAAAAATTGGTCTCGAGCTGAATGAAACTTAAAAATCGAAACAAATTTAAAAAAATAAATTTTAAATAAATCAAAATGTATTACGTATTTAAAATTATTTAAAATTTAATATCTAATTTGATCAAATAAAATAAAATAATAATATTTTTTATATTTTAATCTCTTGCTAAAATTTGTATGATATTGCTGAGGCCGATACGATTCTCCAAACCTTTTTTATATTCTGTATTGATACCATAGTGTCAAGGGGAGCCTAAACTTGGATAAACCTACGTAAGAGCTCAAAAATAATAAGCATTGCTCTGGAAAATTGACAAAAGTATTATATTTTGATCTTTATTTGGAAAAAGGGCCACGTCAAAAAAAAAAATTTAATTAAATTAAAAACATGTTTTATTGGACAAAATTACTCCCACAACCCAAACTTTTCAAATTTTATATCAAAAACTTTTAAAATTTTAAACTATTAATATAATCATTGAAAAAGAAAAACTCATTTATCTTACGCGTTTTAACTCTAATTTATTTATACAAAATTTAAAAATTTTAATGATATAAACATGCATTTAGATGTTGTATTGTGGTTTAAGTGTGAAAAATGATAATATTAATTGTGAATAAAGTATTTTTTGGACAAAAATTATATTTGAAAAATTCCTGTTATTTTTACAATTAATTAAACTGATTTCGAAATTATATTTCAATTATTTTAAAATAGTGTTTAAACTGATTTCAAATGTATATTTATGTAATTTTTAAAATAAGTTAAATTAATTACAAAAGTATAAATTTAAATAATTTCAAAAGTAAAGTTAAATTAATTTTAAAAGTATTAATTAAATTGATTTCGAATGTATGAATTATAATGATTTTAAAAATATAAATTAAACTAATTTTAAAAGTAAAATTTTATGTGATTTTGAAATTATGAATTAAAATAGTTTTAAAAATAGAAAAGTAAGATTTTAAGTGATTTCGAAAGTATGCATTAAAATAGTTTTGAAAATAGAAAAGTAACTGATTTTAAAAATAGGAGTTAAACTAATTTTAAAAATATGAATTAAATTAATTTTAAAAATTAAAATTAAATTATTTTCGAAAATATAAATTGAATTGAATGAATGTAGGTTTTTTGTTTTTTTTTTTTCTAAATTATATTACTTTGCTTATTTTGCTCCGGTTAAACGTGTTATTTTTGTTGAATGTATGATTTTGCCTTGGTCAACTATACTTTTTTTCCTTAATTAAATGTTAGATTTGCTAACTTTTGTATTTTCTTATTTCATGTATGTAGTTTGATAGTACTAAGAAGAATAGCTTGAAAATTAAAAATTCTAATGACAACAATACTTGTTTCAAATAATTCAAGGGTAAATAAATTCTCTCGCACCCAAAAGGTGTAGTTTGGTGGTTCCATCATGATGTGACGGTTATTCTCATGTACGTCTGTTTCGTGTTCGAACCTTCAAGAGTGCATTTTTTGTAAGAGACTAGTGCAGTCAAAATTTTATTCCGTACTTGGTACTACTGCAGAGTAGTCCCTGTACATATGTCTTAATCGACTCAAAACAGGCGCAATGTGATCTGCAGACACATATCCCAAGAGGTGGGTGCCTGATCCCGTGTATAGCTGGACGCCGCAATAATGACTGAGTACGAGATTTTCCTGTATTCAAAAGAAAAAAAAAATTCTCTCAAACAAGAGTCCTAACATATAATTAAATAAATTAATTATTAACAAATTTTAATATAAAAGATAAAATCAAAACTAAATAACCTTTTCTTAATGTGCTAAATTTGTGTAGGAGATACTAATAGTGAAATAAAAAAAGTGTGTTTATAAATTAGTTGCTAATAATTCTCATATGTAAAATGAGTATTATAGTCATCAAAATTTTTAATTTTTAAAAATCAGACAATAGCACTATCGAAAACAAAAACTTTCTAATTGAGGCATTACACTTATATTTGAAATTTAATATTATGTATAATATAAAAAATGGGCTCAAGATATATAAAAACACTCAGCAATAATACTATATGTTGACTTGTAATAAAATATTTTTTAAATACATTTATGTAAGCTTACCTTAACATTATAGTTGCATTTCAAATTAAAAATAAAAAATAAAAAAATAGACCATTGTATTCAAGGAGTATATTATCCAAGATTTGAAACTGAAGAACATGTAAATATAAGAAGATGTGTGACTCATCTACCCCACGCCCAATATTTCACCACTTTCAACTGATGTAAAATTTCTTTTCTTTTTTATTATCATACATAAAAAGAAAAATATTATACTCTTTTTTTTTTTTTTTTTTTTTTTTTTACGACGAAAAAATTATTATACTCAGTCATTATTGCGGTGACTAGTCATACACAGGCCAGGCACTCACTTCTTTAGGGTACGTGTCCGCAGATCATACAGCACCTGTCCTGAATCAATTAACATCATATATAGGGATCACACTGTAATGGTATCAAGTACAGGATAAAATTCCGACTGCACTAAACTCTTACATTTAAATGCACTCTAAAAAGTTCGAACTCAGGACCAGTACAAATATCCTCCAAAATAAAATCACTCGACTACAAGCAGTGGGTGCGACAAATATTATACTTACATAATTAAAATTTATAAGTAAAACTTTTTTGCTACAATAATAGATAATAGTTATATAATATAAAAATATTAAATATTTGATACATTATTATTAATTTATAGCATAATGTTAGACTGATATTACTATTTCAACGATCATAACAAATAAAAATTTCAGACTTAACTCTTATTTTTGTTGAATTTAAATTAGACGTTGACGATGATTGAACAGTTATAATAATCATTACTTAGTAATGAAATGATAACTTATTTGTTCTCAATAATAATACTTAATATTCTAAATTTAAAAAATAAAACCATAGATAATAGCAAATAAGTATTATCATTAAAAATAAATAAATTGTTGTCCTTCCCTAGATAATAAGTCAGCATCAAGCCATCTTCAAAATCAAATAAGCTATTGTTAATTTGTACATATTTCAAAATACAAATCAATTATATACAATCTAAAACATTATAAAATTTTCTTTTAAAATCAGTTAAATTTATGTTTTTAAGATCAGTTAAATTTATACTTTTAAAATTAATTAAATTCTACTTTCGAAATCAGTTAAATTTTTATTTGTGAAATTTATTAAATTACTTTTTAAATTAATTAAATTTTATTTTTGAAATTAGTTAAATTTTTATTTTTGAAATTCGTTAAATTCTACTTTCAAAATCAATTAAATTCTTACTTTTAAAATTATTTAAATGTTTATTTTTAAAATTAGTTAAATTCTATCTCAAAATCAATTAAATTTTACTACTAAAATTAATTATTTTTTTTTTAAATTAGTTAATTTTTAATTTCATAATCAGTTCTATCCTACCTTTTACATTAGTTAAATTTCTATTTTTAAAATTAATTAAATTGTGATATAATATTTGAATAACCATTTAATGTTAAATTTGCAAAAAATTTAAAATTTGATTTGAAAATATTAAACTTGAAATTAAGGAGCAAAATTTATCTATTTTTAAGAAATTATTGTCCTCAATTCTTTGTAATTCTATAAATATAGTAGTCCACCATAAAATTTCTTAGATTTATGATATTTTCTATTTTAATCAATATTTGAATTTAAAAGATAAAAGAAAGTGAGTTGAAAAGATTAAAGTTTTCTGTTTAAGTTAAGGAGTTATTTTATTTTAAAAAATATTTTTTTACTTAAGATTGATGAGGTTTTTTGAAAATGGTCATTTTTGCATATATTGGCAAAAATGTGATCATTTTTGTTAATATCTCTTATTTATTTTATTTTATTTTTTTAAACTTCTTTCATTTTTAATATCTCTTGACCTGGTAACGCGATGAAGTGTCAAATAGAGAGAGAAAAAAAAAAAAAAAGTGTCAAACTTTTTAAACAATAAGGATAAAAGGGTAAAATCGCAAAGAATATCTCGGAAAGCCAATCAAATCCATCCGTCCCACTGTACCGCCATTTCAAGACGCAAAGGACACTCACGGGATTATAAAATTTCACCGTACCCTTTTCCCGTAATTTCACTTGCCACAACACTAAACATCCAATTCCTTCACTTTCGCCATCCTCTTCACTTAACGCAGTTTTCAGTTTGCACTCACTCACTCTCTTTTCCACTCTATTTCAAGAAAATGACGACCAGGATTCCGTCGCACCAGCTCAGCAGTGGGCTATACGTGTCGGGACGTCCGGAGCAGCTGAAGGAACGGCCGCCGACAATGGCGTCTCGTGCCGTGCCGTACACTGGCGGCGACGTTAAGAAATCCGGTGAGTTGGGAAAAATGTTCGACATCCAAGTAGTTGATGATCAAACTCCTTCTTTCTCGAAGCTTCCGTCACGTCCCTCTTCCTCTTCACAACCCAACAGCGGATCCGTCCGATCGGGGTCCAATTCCGGTCCGGTTAAAAAGTCATCCGGCCCTTTACCTCTCCATCCCACCGGGCTTATCACATCTGAACCGGTGGGTTCGGGTCCAGTGGGTGGTAGAAGGAGGTCCGGCCAGCTGGACCATTCTGGGTCCGGGAGTGTTTCTGGGTCGAGCAAGGCGGCTTATGGGTCAGCCGTGACGAGCTTGGGGGAGGAATTGAAGGTGGGGTTCAGGGTTTCGAGGGCTGTGGTGTGGGTGGTTATGGTGGTGGTGGCTGTGGGAGTAATGGTGGGGGCGTTTTTGATGGTGGCGGTTAAGAAGGCGGTGGTTCTGGTGGCCGTGGCGGGCGTGGTCGGTCCGCTTCTGATAGGTATGGTTTGGAATTGTGTGTGGGGAAGGAGAGGTTTGTTGGGGTTCGTTAAGAGGTATCCAGATGCTGAACTTAGAGGCGCCATTGATGGGCAGTATGTAAAGGTTACGGGGGTAAGTCAAGCTATTTTTTTTAATATATTCAAGTTTGTATTTAAATTTCAAATTTTTATTTTTATTATGGGCTCAGGGTTTTAGTTTAATTCAGCAGGAACTGAAATTTTGTGGTGTTTTATATTATTATAGTAAGTAGTGTAAATTATAGACGTGGAATTAGTTGTTTTTGAATTGTTATGATTCGATATGATGAGTTGATTAGTGAGTGAAGATGAAAGGAGATATTTGATATGTGGACTGTTTTTGAGCTTGAATTTGGATGGGTAATCTTGATTCGTGAGGCCTATCGATTTTGTATTTTAAACTTCTGGGTTGTTTTTTGGTCCAATTTTACCGGGGACCAAAATTTGCTTCTGGAAGGGTTAAAGTATGGAATTTTATGGGTGACTTCTGCCTTAGGTATAGGAATATGAGTGCGGAATGTATGTATTGGCTTAGAAGAGTGTTTGACTCTCAAGCTTCTTGACTTCTATTCTTTCTACTCTATTGACTTTAGTGTATATCGATTGGAATTTTAGTTTAATGCAATTTATGGTTCAAAAATTGTACTTCTGGAACCCCTATTTGCTAGACTGGAATAAATTAGGGTGAAATATATCAGTCTTATTAATTACTTTCCTAGTCTAAACACCGAGTTTAGGTTTAAACAGCTCATTATGTGTGAATTTCATTTTCTTGAGACAGTAGACATCGATGATGGGTTTAAATTTTAAGCTAGGCGAATCTTAAGTTGAACATAACATGTGCACCCAGATCATGTGTTGTAAGCTTCAGTGCTCTATCTTATGTAGAGGTGGCTCGTAGCAATACCTTTTACCAGCGTAAGAAGAACATTATTTGTTTGTGAAACTAAATAACGTAATTGTTAAGTAAACTGCAATTCAGTTCAACTGTTCTATCGTGCTATCAAAAATTGCCTTCTGCATTGTTGCAAGCAATATTGTGTCTGCGGATAATATTGTCTAATATTCTTTATGATTTTGACTTAAAACAGATTGAAGTAATTGGGGCTTAGTTGCTTTAGGAAGGAAAGATGGTAGAGCCTTTAAGATTACGGTTGCCAATTTTCTTTTATTTTGGGGTCATACATTCTTTTGTTTTTTTCTGCTTGTTTTTGTTTTCAGAGGCAACTTATTGTTTATATCTTCTGTTGTAGGTTGTCACTTGTGGCAGTATTCCTTTGGAATCATCTTACCAGAGGGTAACTAGGTGCATATATGTTTCTACAGAACTGTATGAATATAAAGGATGGGGGGGAAAATCTGCAAATCCGAAACACCATTGCTTCTCTTGGGGTACTAGACATTCCGAGGTTAATTTCTTCAACTACCTTTGTTCATGCTTTGTAAATTGTAAATTTGATCATATAGTTCGTGGTTCCATTATATCTGATGCGGGTGTTTAATTTGGTGATTTTTGTGAACAGAAACACGTGTCTGATTTCTACATATCAGACTTCCAATCTGGGTTAAGAGCATTGGTGAAAGCAGGCTATGGAGCACAGGTTGCTCCATTTGTCGAGGCAACGACTGTAGTTAATGTAACAAGGGGAAACACCAATTCATCTCCAAGCTTTATTCGTTGGCTAGCGGAACGCAACCTCTCTAGTGAAGACAGGACGATGCGCCTCAAAGAAGGGTTTGCATCTGATTCTTTTTTTTTTGTATTCTTATTCACTTCTTTTAAATTCTGGGTGTTATTGGGGAACTTTTTTTTCCCTTGGGTTGGAGTATGAGAAATGAGTATTAAAATTGACATTTGTTTTCCAATGGGATTGTATCGGATATCAGTTATATCAAAGAAGGGAGCACCGTAAGTGTGATGGGAGTCGTCCGTCGCCACGATAATGTGCTCATGATCGTTCCGTCCACAGAGCCTGTCTCGACAGGCTGTCAATGGACCCGCTGCCTCCTCCCAGCATACGTTGAAGGTCTAATTTTGACATGTGATGATGCCCAAGATGCCGACGTAGTTCCTGTGTAAATATCACAAAGCAAATATTGGAAGAGTGGAAGGTTATGGACGCTTCTTAACTAACTGTATGTAAAACGGCCTAGAAGGCGAAGAAAGGAAGCTGAAGATCAAGTATTAATCACAGAACAGTAGCCTGCTTGTGAATTAATATGCTGTTGGGATTCAAAAAATGAGCTCTGCAGGTGGAAGGTCGGGATTTTCCCACATAAGTTTATGACGCGTTGTACAGTAAAGATAGTGCACACGCATCGTTTTGCCTGATTTTATGTACATAAAATGCAGTCTGAAGGTCGAGAGAGCTTCACTTTCTTTGGATACAATCAATTCTGACTTGTCAAGTTCAGTGTTCCACTTGTTATTTGTTTTCTTCTTCGACTATGTATTATGTGAGGAACTTTTCTATGTTTATACCAATGCATGATCGCGTGTGGATCGATCAAAATTACTCGTGTAATTTAGCTACGGCATCATTATCTCTACCTGAAATCTGTGACTCTTAGTCACGACATTTGAATGTGTTCAATTATCTGTGTAGCAAATCCATGTGAAAGAAAGAACTTATTTATTGACAAGAGGATTTGGTATGTTACAGAAGCTAAAAATAGAGGGAATACTAGTACAAGGACAGAGAAACTAGAGGCGAGAGGGAGTTCCTCCGGCCACCACAATTGTTTCTCCAGTGATGTAAGAAGCATCATCCGATGCCAAGAATGCAGTAACAGCAGCCATATCTTCTGTGGTACCGAGCCTTCCAAGCAAAGTATTCTCCTCCATTTTCCGCCTCTGCAGTATAGGCCAACATGATTCAGAATATGGCAGAGGTAATTACTTGGGAAAAACTTAAGTCTAGAAATATTACTTACCA